>OZ025300.1:26782237-26857237 GCA_964019185.1 Maratus speculifer
CGATGATGAGTCTCAATTATCCATGGAAGAGCTAATGAAACAGGTTACAGAGAGTTATCAACCTGATATGAGAATTGTAAAGTTTAACCTCATTCAGAGACATGAAGACGACATACTGAACACAAAGAATCAGAAAAAAAGTCCATTGTGTGTTTCAAGAATATAGGATGGAAAATACTGACTAATGTTAAAATAGCAAATAAAGCCTTTGTGCAAAAATGTTTAAAGATAAAAAACCAACGATTATAAATGCACAAATAAAGTAAGAAAAGGTAGCAAACAGCCGTTTCGAATCTACTATGGAGATTCTTCATCAGTGCAAAACTCAGCGAGCTAGAACAGCAGTTTCGAATCTACTATGGAGATTCTTCATCAGTGCAAAACTCAGCGAGCTAGAAAAAGCAAAACTGAGCAAAGAGACAGAGAGACGCAGGCTTATATACCCGCTACGGAAACGATCCCGCCTAAAGAAAAGCAACCAATGAGAAGAGAGCAGCCTAACAACTGGCTGGACAAGTAGCGACATCTACCGGTGAATAAACAAAACAAAAACTAAAAAGCGAGGGAAAAAAAAAAAGTAAATTAAATTAAAGATTTCCAAATCCTGGGAAAATAAGGCGTACTCGACAAGTCATTGACTAAGGAGTGAGAATTTTTAATGATGTGGTAAGCTTCCCAAAAATTAAGATCAAGAATGGAAGGACACTTTTGGATGATGGTAGCTGAAGAGAAGTTAAACTTATGTTGTAAAGACCAACAATGTTGAGCAATGGAAGAGCGTTTAAGCTCTTGATTTTTGATATACCTTTTATGTTCCGTTAAACGACGTTCCGTTATTCCCCTAATATTATAGATTCAATTCATAGAAAATTAATAAAATCCACCCAATCTGAAAGAAAAAACTTTAATTCAAATTCCAATACTTTGGTTGTTTTGCCTTTTTCCCCCAAAATCAGTGAGCAAGTTGCTAAAATTTTAAAAAGGTTCGATTTCAATGTTATTTTTTCTCCTGTTAATAAAATTGCCTTTTCAAATCTTAAGCATCCCATTGATCACTTAGATAACTGGGGTATTTACCAAATTTCTTGCCAATGTGGCCTTTCTTATATTGGCCAGACTAAACGTGCTCTCAGATTTCGTTTAACGGAACATAAAAGGTATGTCAAAAATCAAGAGCTTAAACGCTCTTCCATTGCTCAACATTGTTGGTCTTTACAACATAAGTTTAACTTTTCTTCAGCTACCATCATCCAAAAGTGTCCTTCCATTCTTGATCTTAATTTTTGGGAAGCTTACCACATCATTAAAAATTCTCACTCCTTAGTCAATGACTTATCGAGTACGCCTTATTTTCCCAGCATTTGGAAATCTTTAATTTAATTTACTTTTTTTTTTTTCCCTCGCTTTTTAGTTTTTGTTTTGTTTATTCACCGGTAGATGTCGCTACTTGTCCAGCCAGTTGTTAGGCTGCTCTCTTCTCATTGGTTGCTTTTCTTTAGGCGGGATCGTTTCCGTAGCGGGTATATAAGCCTGCGTCTCTCTGTCTCTTTGCTCAGTTTTGCTTTTTCTAGCTCGCTGAGTTTTGCACTGATGAAGAATCTCCATAGTAGATTCGAAACGGCTGTTTGCTACCTTTTCTTACTTTATTTGTGCATTTATAATCGTTGGTTTTTTATCTTTAAATACTGACTAATGCATGGTATCAGCAAACATCATTGTGCGCGCGGCAGCGCGCAACAATAATATGATTGAGCGATAATGCTTAAGCATAGGAAACCGCAAAAACACGGATTTTTCAATTTTTCTTTTTGCAATAACTAACTAAATACTTATCCAATTTTGATGATTTTTTTTTAAATGTTCGTCTGACCAAGAAGCACAACACAGCACAAAAATTATTTTTTTTTATGGCATACTGTAGGTGTACTGTAGAGTATTCTGAAAATCGGACAAAAATTTTGTGTCACAGCACTTTTCTCGAAAACTACTAAAGATAAAAACTTAATTTTTTTTTAAACAAAAGACAAACTTTTTATCCCGGGGTAGTCATCGAGAAAACGTTATTTCGCTGGGCGGTTTTCTGAAATTGCGTATTTTCCAAACTTGGTCATAAATGGGTATATCTAACATTCTATTGCAGATAGAATGTTGCGGTAAAGTTTATTTTAAAGGTTTTGCGATGCTAATTAATCCTGCAAAAATTCATAGCTTTACGTTAAACAGTTTTTTTACAAGATGAAATAAAAGAATAGCAGTCATTAATCTAAGGTTCTTCTGATCATCGGAGAGAAAAACCAGTTACACCATTCGATTAAGCATAAAAAAATACAGAATGCTTTTTTTTTTCTCTTATTTTTAACTTAATTTTTTAACGAATTATGAATTTTTTTGAAATTTTGACATGCTGATTTTTGTCATTTTTTAATGAATCATTTACTGAATAATTATGCACGGTGTCTAGCCCTGGTGGCTGTCAAATTTAATTTTTAATTTTAAATTAGGCAATTTTTTGCACCATGCCAAATTTATATTTTATCCATTTTTTTCATTTATTTATATTTTGTTTTTAGCACAATGGCATCAATGGAAAAAATGCCTGGCATACTTGTCAAATATTGGGGCCCTGTACTTTAACAAAGTGTATTTACTATAAGTATATACCGTATTTGTTCTAATAGAATGCGCCCTCTAATAGAGCGCGTCTTCTAATAAAATGCGCACCTTGGTGCTGATTGAAAAAATAAATATACGGAAACGATATAGTAGATAAGTAGAAAACGATTACTTAAATGCATTATCGAGGATTCTCATCGATCAAAATAGAGATATTCTGTCAAAGCGATGGAGTGGCGATGCAGCAAAAGTTTCAAATTTTGAACAATGTACCACTCCTGTAAACTATAGCGCCAAGGATATGCACACTGTTAAAAATCTGCTGCATTTTGCTGCAATGCACTCCCCTGCTTGTATAGAAAACGGTTACTTGGCCGTGAAATGGCGCTTTCTCATTGGTTGGAATCATTGTGCGCGCGGCAGCGCGCAACAATAATATGATTCAGCGATAATGCTTAAGCATAGGAAACCGCAAAAACACGGATTTTTCAATTTTTCTTTTTGCAATAACTAACTAAATACTTATCCAATTTTGATGATTTTTTTTTAAATGTTCGTCTAACCAAGAAGCACAACATAGCACAAAAATTATTTTTTTTTTATGGTATACTCTAGGTGTACTGTAGAGTATTCTGAAAATCGGACAAAAATTTTGTGTCACAGCACTTTTCTCGAAAACTACTAAAGATAAAAACTTAATTTTTTTTTAAACAAAAGACAAACTTTTTATCCCGGGAACATTTTTTTATTTCTATATATAAAATACAAAACAAGTTGTGCAGTATCCCTATGGAATATGGAAAAATAGAAGGACTAGTGAAAAATGCTCCAAGGAGCAGTGCAAAAGCAGAATATGATTTTAATTGAGCATTAAAAAGTAATGGACAAGTTTATTTTTTGGAAAAAGTACACAAACATTTAAAAGTAATGAACAAGTTTATTTTATTGAAAAAATGTCCAAGCATTTAAAAGTGATGGACAAGACTTGAAACTGAGTCAAGAACTAGTAAATAATTTCCTCAAGACTTGAAAATGGCTGATCATGCTCTTATGTGACAAGCATATTCAACGTCCTTTTTTTATCCCTGCCTTACTAAGGCCAACATGCCTATACTAAGATAGACAGGGATAAAAAAAAGGACGTTGAATATGCTTGTCATTACTTTTTAATGCTCAATTAAAATCATATTCTGCTTTTGCACTGCTCCTTGGAGCATTTTTCACTAGTGTAAATCTGATCGAGATGAGAGGCTGCGAGTGGTTGAAGCAACAGCAAAAATTATTTGCGAAGATATCAGATAGAAGATTTGCTTCGGGAAACTGCAACAACATCGCAAGTTGTGTATCAAGACGAAGAAGATGAGCTAGACTTTGAAGCCGATCTGGAAATGGATTGGCCACACAATGAATCAGAGGAGCCAATGGAAGGTAAAATAGTAATGCTGCAAAGTATCAAATATTTACTATTTAAAAAAAACTTTTATTTATAATATTGATAGTTATAAAAACACCCACTAATTCCATTCGTCTATTTTTTACTTTGTAGATGTCGGTGAAAAGCAGGGACCCTCAAATAAAAGAAAACGGAAATAGTACTTTGTATTTTAAGTAAATGTACTTACTAATGTACATAATTATTTATAATTAAATAATAATTCATAATGAGTTGTCGTTTTTATTGTTAGAAACTTCATTGTAAAATATAGTCGATCATAATATTTTCAGAAATATTTAAACTCAATCTTTGCGAAAAATAGTCAGTTTTCATGTTAAATCTATGTACAGTGCCATAATTCCTTTTTTCTGGATTTTTTTTTAAATTCACACCCACATTTTGAACTTCGAGAGCTTTAAGAACTGGAATCCGTGTCAGCTTATATATGTTAAAGTCTGTATTAGTTATTTTCAGTGTTCTCGCTGTCGCTCGCCATTTCGCCAAATTGCGACTAAATTCACTATTTGGCGTGTAAACAAGCGATTAGATTCGCCAAATTGCTAGTGCTCAATTTTTGCTTTTCTTTCTTTTAATTTTTTTTTCCTTTTGCTGTGTGTGGCTTATCATGTTCAATTGCATCTTACTGTCAGAATGGAAACTATTAAGTTTCTTACGATCTCGTTGCAGAACAATGAATTTAGCGTATACCACCGATTTCATCTATAAAAACGATCTGCAACAACTTGATTTTTCAGATTCATTGTGTGTAATATCTTAAAATTCTGAATTAATTTTGGAAGTTTTATTTCATAACATTTTAACGAGTTAAATCGGTTTTAGAATTTTTTTTCTTGATTACGAAAAATATTTAGAATGTACATATTTTTAATATATTTGTAGAGGATAGTTGAATTTAGATTAATAACAATCGTTGACGCAGTTATAAAAACTTGGGATATTGTAGAAAATATTGAAAAAAAGCGGGTACATTTAAGGATTAAATATAATTTTTTTAGTGCTACACGGCGAATCTATTTGGCTAATACTTTTTTCATTTGGCGAATGTTTTTTATTTTTAATTAGGCAAATTACTAACGTTGGTCAAATGTCAGCGAGAACACTGGTTATTTTATTTACATTATTTAAAAGTCAAATTAAGAAATTATTACTATTATTATTTTGTAATAGCAGATGAAGATTTTGATCACAAAAATGCTCTTTTTTATTTATTTATTTTTTTTTTTTATGAAAGAAACAAGGAACATCAGATTAATAAAATATAGTCAATAATAATATATTTAGTATTATTAAGAGAGGGAAATTTGAGTAAAATGGTTTTTTTTCATGTTTCATCGAAGTACGGTGCTGTAATTCACGTTTTTCAGAATTTTTTCTTTTCACAACCATTTTTTGCGGCTCTCTCACGGCTAAACCATTGATCAGAGAAAAAAACTGTAAATACATAAAATGTAGGAAATTTTGTGCTCTTTAATTTATGTACTAATGAGTTTTATGTAAAATGCATAATTTTGAAGTTATTTAGAAAAAACGAAAAAAAGCCACGTTTTTTGCCAAAAAAAAAAAAAAAAAAAATGTCCGGGGAGAAATTTTGGGGAGATTGTTTCCGGGGAGAAATTTTTTTGGATAATGCCAGATTCGTGTTCAGCG
The DNA here is from genome assembly GCA_964019185.1 of Maratus speculifer. Lineage (NCBI taxonomy): Eukaryota > Metazoa > Arthropoda > Arachnida > Araneae > Salticidae > Maratus > Maratus speculifer. Next base: position 26,787,954 of record OZ025300.1, read on the forward strand.
ACCCAAAAAACATAAAGGGAACCAAAAATCAAAACTACACCAAAACTTGCATTTATTTGTCCTTTTTGAGCACTTAATGCCTGGACTACAAGGAAGGTCTCCATACTGGGCATACTCAGATTTTAACTGAAAAAAATACGAATTAAACTACTCATGTACATAATAAAGAACCAGTGAAAATTAGCGGCGAAATTCCAGTAGAAAACATGTAAAAAAAAAATAAAATACTTCCGAATATTTGGCGTAAAAAGAGAAAAGTGTCACACGATTTGGCGAGCAGCACTTTTCCCTGCCAAAAGCAAACCATTTTAATTCAACTGAAAAGTTTTGGATGCTTAGAATCCGCCTAAGTGGTATTTAATGAATTTAAGCATAAACGACGAGAGAGTTTAACATATTACATACATATTTATGTATATGTTACAAGCCAAACCCGATTTTAGGCCAAACTAGATTGGCCTAGGCCAAACCGGTCTATCCTAACGCTCATTGGATAAACTAGTTTTTCCTAGGCCAAACCAGTCTATCCTAATGCCCATCGGATAAACTAGTTTTTCCTAGGCCAAACCGGTCTATCCTAACGCCCATCGGACAAACTAGTTTTTCCTAGGCCAAACTTGTCTATCCTAAGACTCATAGGACAAACTAGATTTTCCTAGGCCAAACTAGTTTGGCCTAACTCTTTTAGGATAAACTAGTTTAGACTGCTGTTTGTTGGTCTGAACTAGTTTATCCTAGGTCGATCTAGTTTATCCTAGGCCAATTCAATTTGGAGTGATTTTATTGAATTCAATGACCGCCTCAACGCCAACATTCTTGTTTGTCCTAGGCTGATCTAGTTATCCTTGGCCAATGTAGTTTTAAGTGTTTTTAGTTCACGGGCGTCAAGGCCAGAGAAACAATGGGATCACAGGTTCTGTGTGTGTGTATGTACACACATGTATGTACGCATGTATGTACGTATGTGCGTAACGAGATAACTCTTGATAGAAATAATGTAATTTGACGTGTTTTTATCTAATCAGGTTACCAAAGCCTGAGAACTAATGCGCCCGTAGGTTCTGTATCTATGTGGGTACGTAAATACGTAACGCAATAAATCTTGATAGAGATACTCGATTTGCATCAAACTTTCAATGTAGGTTTATTCTTATGTGGAGCTTTTCTGATTAATTTTAAGAGTTCGTTAGATAAGAATAAGGGGGGGGGGGAGGGAGAACGAGAGGCTGATTCGTCCCTTCCCTTAATTCAAATAAATGAGTTTCTGTGCATTATTAGCATATTTTATTGAAATTTTAGATATAGGAGCATTCTCTTGAGGCGCCTCCATGATTAGTTGTGAGTGTTCATTGTTTAAGTATAAAGGGAAGGGGAATACGGGTAACGCCCCATAATTTATGTAAATGCTTTTTTCACGCAGAATTTATTGATTTGCTTCAAATTTTAGAATTAAATTAATTCTGGTAAAGCGCTTCCCTAATTAGTTTTTGAGGTTAATTGAATAAGAACAACAGGAAGAACGGGGGGATGCCTCCTAATTTTGGCAAATGGGTTTTTCATGCATAATTAACCGATTTGCAGCAAATCTTGGATTTGTTCATTCTGATGAAGAGCTTCACTGATTAATTTTGGTGGTTCTTCGGTTAAATATAAGGGGGGAAACTTACAATTTATTTCCTTCCTTAAATTAAATAAATTGGTTATAATACAGATTTATCCTATTTGCTTAAAATTTTGGACATGAATTCATTTGATCAGGCACTTTTTAAATTAATTTGGAGTTTTTTCTTTTGGTTAAATATAATGGGATAGTGGACGTTATATCTCCTTCCTTAAATTAGATAAATGGATATTTAAGCAGATTTATCCGATTTGCCGTAAATTTTGAATATAGTTTTTCTTTATAAGGCGAATCCCTGAATTGTTTTGAGAGTTTAATGATTTAGAATAAAGGGAGGAATGAGAGATTACCCTCCTTAAATCAGATGAACGTTTTTGAGCAGAATTATCTGATTTGTTTCAAATTTTGGATAATTGTTTAATTTTATAAAGCGTATCTGTGATTAGTTTTGGGGTTCGACGGTTAAGTATAATTGAGGGAAATGGGAAAAAGTAATCCAACTTACTTTATTTTTCGAGGGTGTTATTCTTTTAAAAAATAAGGCTGTAATACACAATTAGGGTAAACAACCTGTGAATGCAAAGCTATCGGTTTAATTTGGCAATATTCTTTTTAATATTGATCCCGACTACTACTCCATAGCTAACCTTGTGCAAAGTGGTTTTGTCATCACCCTTATATAATGTATTTTATTCGAAGGGTTGTAGAATGCTGTCAGAGTTTTGCACGGGCCGGAATTTCGAGGCCCGGGCACCGCTTTTCTCGAAGGAAAATTATTTTTCCCGAGCCTTGCCTGTACAAAAATCAGTGAAAAGAGACTCTGTCCGGCTCAATCTGGCTCTACTCAATTTCTGCAAAAAATTCAGATTTTACTTAATATACAATTTGGATTCCTTTAAAAAATACTGCATACATATTTATTGGATAAATTTACAATGTATTTTTAAATTACGATGTGTTCACAGAATGGTAAATGCACAATGTATTATTGTTTTTAGATTCTTAAACATTTCAATATTCAAATAGGGATTCATTAAATAATTAATGTAGTTTAGAACAAAAGAAAAAAAAGAAGAGTTATAAATATCATAACTATTGAAACTGTTATGATGTTGTTTATAACTGTTCAGGAAAAAGTAGTTTTTTGAGAATATGTTTCTCTGTCATTCCTTAAGGCCCCTGTCCTCGTTCGAGGAAACGCTAGCGAGCTAATGCTATTCCTATGGGGAAGCATTTTTCTAATAACTCTTTCGCATTTTAACATTTTTGAATATTCTTTTTTGCATTGGATAGCTGAGGTGCACGCCGATAGCGCACCTTTTTTACTTTTTCTATTTTGGTTGCAGATATTTTTTAAAAAGTTAGTTTCACTTTCAAAACCGGTTTCGAAATTAAAGTGCTTTTAAAAAAAATATCTGCAACCAAAATCGAAAAAGTAAAAAAAGCGCGCTGTCGGCATGCACCTCAGCTATCCAATGCAAAAAAAAATTATTCAAAAATGTCAAAATGCGAAAGAGTTATTAGAAAAATGCTTCCCCATAGGAATAGCATTAGCTCGCGAGTGTTTCCTAGAGCGAGGACAGGAGCCTTAAGGCTTTCCTCAAATCCAAAAGAGCTACTTCCTAACACATTTAAGAGCTAATTCATTGTCGGAAATGCATAAAATTAACAGGCATTCTCACTCAGAAAATATGTAATCAAATGGAGTTAACCATTTTTTCATAAAAGCGATGTACCTTTGAGAAAATACTGTTAAAGCTATATTTTGAATCGAATTTCCGCTTACGACTTTGTGGAAAAGAAAAACTTGACGCAGTGACAAGAATAGCTTATATGTCGACAGGTAATTAATTTCTCAAAAATGGAAAACGCTGTTCGATTCCAAATTATGTTCAGCTCCAATCTGGCTCGAATATGCAATAATAATAATAATAATAATAATAATAATAATAATAATAATAATAATAATAATAATAATAATAATAATAATAATAAATGCAAATCTGATCTCAGTTGGCACGAGTCAGCAGAAAAAAAATAAAATAAGCAAACACCATAATCCAATGCATCAAGTCTCTACTGTGGGCATGTTAAATTTCTGTATTGATGTTATAAGCAATGATTCTTTACACATATTTATACTTTCTTTTGAAAGACATGCTTTTTACCTGCCAAACCGGATTTCGAGCCAAATTAGATCAGCCTAGGCCAAACTATTTTCTTCTAACGCCAATTGGATAAACTAGTTTTTCCAAGCCAAATTGTTTATCTAAATGTCCTTAGTATAAACTAGTTTTTCCTAGGTAAGAGGGTAATCCTTCATTTTTTCCCTTCTTACTTAACCATTAAACCCCCAAAACTATTCAGGGAACCGCCTTATCAGAAAGAACTTATATCCAAACTTTGAAGCAAATTCGTCAATTCTGCGTCAAAAACCATTTATCTAAATAATGTTGTGTTACCTACATTGCCCTTTCTTTTAGACTTAAACAAGAAACATCCACAATTAATCGCCTTGTCACAATGATCCTATATCTAAAATTTTAAATGAAAACTGATATAATTCTGCATGATAAATCCATTTCTCTAAATTAAAGGTGGGGGATTAGCCTCCTGTTCACCCCCTTTTATTCTTATCCAATGAATTCCCAAAATTAATCAGAAAAGTACCTTATCAGAATGAATCTACATCCAAAATTTGAAGCAAATCGGATATCTCTATCAAGAGTTATCGTGTTACGTACATACGTACGCATATACGTACATACAAGCGTACATACATGCGTAAATGCATATACAGAACCTGTGAGCCCATTATTTCCCTGGCTTTCGCGCACGTGAGCTAAAAACACATAAAACTACATTGGCCTAGGATATACTAGATCAGCCTAGGACAAACAAGAATGTTGGCGTTGAGGCGGTCATTGAATTCAATAAAACCACGCCAAATTGAATAGGCCTAGGATAAACTAGATCCGCCTAGGATAAACTAGTTCAGACCAATAGACAGCAGTCTAAACTAGTATATCCTGTAAGAGTTAGGCCAAACTAGTTTGGCCTAAAAAAATCTAGTTTGTCCTATGGGTCTTAGGATAGACTAGTTTGGCCTAGGAAAAACTAGTCTATCCGATGGGCGTTAGGATAAACCGGTTTGGCCTAGGAAAAACTAGTTTATCCGATGGGCGTTAGGATAGACCGGTTTTGCCTAGGCCAATCTAGTTTGGCCTAAAATCGTTTTTGGCCTGTAACATATACATTAAATTACACACATATATATTATTTGTTGCTGTAGTTATTTAATTTACCTCTGGAAAAATATTTTCATATATAAAAAATTCTTATTCAGTAAAATTATTTTCATGCATTTAAGCGCATAAAAATAAAAGCCAGATGTTTCAATAGCAACAAAATCGAATTGACAAAGTCAACTGGACTTTGAACTTGAAATAATTTTAATTAATTCAAATTTGAATTTCGTTTTAAATCTGAAATTTCGATAGTTAAATTTGAATATAAATACATATAAGTATTAATAAAACGAAATCATACTTAAAATTTTTTCCTTTAAAATGCATTTGATATTTAGAAAAAAAAAAAAAAAAAAAAAAAAAAAAAAAAAAAAAAAATGTAATTGCATTTTTTCGCCAACCGATGATAAATCGCCAAATAAAGAAATTTTCATTATTTTTTTACGGACAGGGTACGGAGGTTCCGCCGAAATTTTTTTTATAAACGTATATATCCTCATGAGAAGAACATTTTGTAATTATTTCAGATATTTCGGAGTATGCCCGTATCGAGACTTTCCTTGTTAGTAATAAAAATATACTCTGAAGATGATCGCAGGATTGGAAGACAGATAAACTAAAGACAGATATACTGGACCATTTCAAATGAAGTACTGTATTTGAATTAATGAAACACGGAACAGCAATTAAAAATAAAAATATTTTTGACGATGGCCGCGGTTGCAAGACAGATTCTCCCTTTCTGACGAAGTAACGTATTTGAATGAATGGAAAGATAATTAATAATAAAAATAATCTCTTACATTGGCTGCGGGATTGCAGGACAGATAAACTGAATCCTTTCGAATGAAATGATGTATTTGAATGAATGGAGCAGCAATTAGTAATAAAATTATACTCTGAAGATGTCCGCAGGATTGCAAAACAAATAGATTCTCCCATTTCCAATGAAGTGACATATTTGAATGAATAGAAAAGCAATTAATAATAAAAATATTCTCTGACAATGGCTGCCGTATTCCAGACAGAGAGAATCTCCCGTCACAAATGAAGTAATGTATTTGAATGAATGGAAAGATAATTAATAATAAAAATAATCTCTGACATTGGCTGCAGGATTGCAAGACAGATAAACTGGACCATTTCGAATGAAATGATGTATTTGAATGAATGGAACAGCAATTAGTAATAAAATTATACTCTGAAGATGTCCACAGGATTGCAAAACAAATAGATTCTCCCATTTCCAATGAAGTGACATATTTAAATGAATAGAAAAGCAATTAATAATAAAAATATTCTCTGACAATGGCTGCCGTATTCCAGACAGAGAGAATCTCCCGTCACAAATGAAGTGACGTATTTGAATGAATGGAACAACAATTAATAATAAAAATATTCCCCGATGATGGCTGCAGGATTGCAAGGCAAGGTCGACCAAGGAGCCTACCATATGGCTCAAGCTCAAAATTTCTCACCTGAAAGAGGTTATCTAATTTAATTACAACAAAGCATTACATTTAAAATAGCGTAATGCCTTTAAAATACTCTCCAGACGATTTTCCTCCCTATACCATAATGTAATCGATTTCTTTTGAGTGTCCCTGTAAATGAACTAGTATTCGTACATACTTTATATGCTATACAAAACATGCTTTGGGGATCCTAAATAAGCTTTATCAACAAAATGGAAATCCCAGTATATTAACGGGAGTTAAAGCGTAAACAGACAGACACAGTGGCGCAGCCAAGGGGATGGTTTTGGGGTTAAAACCCCTCCCAGGGCTAAGAAAGATCGCTACAATTGCCGCTTATATGAATCAAAACCAAACTTAATATCTAAACGTTATGGCGTACTTCAGATTCAGACTTTATTGAATCAGATTTCATTTAATAAAGGGATTCAATTAAATTGCAAAAAATCTACTTAAAACTGTGAAGTGCATATTACATTGATTAGTTAAGTAAAAATTGGTTATTTGAACTAAATCAATTTTCTGAGCCGTATTATGCTGAAAGAATGATGATTTTCTGCCTCACAGATGCTCTTTGAGTTTAAGTATTATACAGTGAATATTCTAATAAGTATTGATTCTATTAACCAGCGATTCAAATAACCGGCAAACACCTTTATCAGAAACTCAACCCCCCCCCCCCCAGAGCTGAATTCGGGCTGCGCCACTGGACAGACAGACAAATCGAATCCATAAGCTCTTTTCAACTTTGTTGAAAAATGTTAAAAATAGACACTTCTGAAATTAAAAAAAATATATCATTAATAGTATCAAAAATGAAAATTTAAATTCTGTTTAAAACGTTGCTACTCGCTACAGTAACAGAAGACATCCGATTGCAATGAGGTATTTTTGCCAATATCAAACTTCTAGTGGTAAAAGAATCAGTAAGAACTGTCCTGATCTTTTGCTTTACATTTAAAAACAATATGTCTTGATATTTAAATAAATCAGTTTCAACTACGCTCCTTCAATTTTTCACAAAGCAGCCGAAATATCTAATATTTTAACAGGTATTGTCACCCAACCAATCAAAGTAGAGAAAACACAGAAAAATGATGGCCGACGATATGTGGTCTGTGTTTCAAATTGGATGATAGATTAGTGACGTCATTTAAAACTAATCTGGTCTCATAAAAGCTCATTATTATTAAATACATTTTCAAAGCAAGTGTTTCAACTCCATGCTAAAATTTAATCCTTAGTTGAAAAAAAAAGTTACTTTTAAACCATTAAACACCCAAATTTGTTTATTTAATTCTGTCCCAGATTACTTAAATATTTCTGCTAAAGTTTTATACAACGCACCAACCGAAAGCAAGCTGAAAAAAGAAATGTATATTTCATAAGCGGCGCTTTTTGAACCAATCAACCGAAAGCAAAAGAAGGGAAAAAAGCGGAAAAGGCGATTTATTGATGAGAATGAGTTTAGAATTTTAAGTGATTACTCAGTTAATAATTAGAATTTTGAAATTCTGAATGTCAGGCACATCAGGAGAGACTTTGGGCTACTTTCAAAAACAATTTGAGCTTCGTACGTGCCATAGATTTCGTCAGCCATCGCAAACACACACACACAGACACAACGTTTTGTTATTTTATTAGTGTAGATTACTGTGAATATTCTAAGTAATTCTTTTATAGCTAATTCATTAATTTTGTGGGTTTTGCCTGTTTCACATGCAATATAAAAATACATTAAGACCTTGATGCATACAAAAATCAGTGATATTGACAAAATCGATAAAAAAAATGATGATAAAGCCACAAAAACTCGAAAATTCGTTAAAAATCACATCGAAAATTGCATTGAAAATTGGTGAAATCCAAAAATCGCTGCAGACAAAATTTAGTAAATTAGGCTGAAAGTTTGAACCAATTTTCTTTTTATCAATGTCAAAAAAAAAAAAAAAAAAAACTAAAAAAACTAAAAATTCCGTTAAAAAATTCGTTACCAATTCAAAAATCGCTGTACGAATTCCGAATAAATTTTATTGAAAAGAGAACTAAATTTACTATATTGGTATAAAAGAATGAAACCGAATTCCTTTCAGTAATGTGAAAAAATCACTTCGAAACATAAAAAAACACTAAAAATCGCCTAAAAAATTAAATAAAGTTTTATTAAAAATCGAAAATCGGGCTTCGAGTTGGAAAACTTCAGGTATAGAGGTACTTTTCCCCCAAATTTTGTAGCTATACGTGCAGCGGTCTCTTCAGAACAGCGCTGATACACTCACAAACTTGTCTCTTTATTATTACAGAGTATTAGGAATATTCTAAATAATTCCTTTATTGTTGAATCATGAATAATGTTTGGAGCTGTATCAGCCCAAGATACTTTATTTATTGCCTTAGAACTTCACTGTTTATAACTATCAATCAGGACCAAAACGTGAGTGCAAATTATAAAGCATACAGGACTAAACTTTGAAAACGATTTCGTATGCTTATTAAAAGCTGCAGACTTATCAGTAATAGAAAATGTTCACTATGAGACCGCAGACATGGTTCGAATACTCTTTGTGAATTCACACGTATAACAAATGATTATTTACAAAAATCATTAGAAGAGGTAAATCAAGATATCCGTACTAAAAATAATTTTTAATCAGATGAAATTCGTATAGTTGGAAAATTATTCTGTATCGTTGATTAAATATACATAATATTTTATATGAAAATCAAAAGTTTTGATCAAAGGCACACAGATCCAACTTGGGCCACTCGTATAATTAATTAATAATTATGTAAGGTATCCTGGGGTAATAACGCCACGTTAAGGTTCTACCAATTTTCACGGCTCAGTTTTAGACTGTATTTTTCAAACAAATATAGGATTTGATAAAGTAACTCATTGACTATCTATATAAAAAAAATAATATAACAGATATCTATTTATAAAATGTAATGGCGTGATTTCTTGACCAATGCTATTTGGCGTTATTACCCACCTATATGGGTAATAACGCCATGCAAACAAAATTATGAAATAAGATGGAATAATTGAATGTAGATTGCTGAATTCTAAAAATACAAACTCTACAAACTTAGAAATTGACAAATTGCAATTGAAAATGTTAAATTTTTTGTGAAAGTGTAAGAAAAATAAAGGTGTGGTGTGTGTGTGTGTGTGGGGGGGGGGGGGGAGGCAAAAGAATATAAGACCGTGAGCTTATTTTTGCTTAAAAAGGACCGTTTAAATAGAATTATTAGATACATTCCACAGTTTTAACTGAGTTTAATTGAATCAGTATTTAGGATGTAGCTCGGCCACTGTATGGAATCAACTGGGGTATTAATGCCAAGGATTGGCGTTATTACCCCGGTATAGTTATAGCGCAGTACATTTTAAATTACAAGTTATCTCGAGAAGATATCCAAAATCTTCAACAGCATTTTGAAAATACATGAAATGCACTACAAGTTTATGTAATTAACAAAGTATTTCCGGATAAAAAAAAATAGTCTTCACATCACAAAACGTATCTCGCAAATTTTAGATCAAGCGTTAATTTTAGTTGCTTGTAAAAACAATAAGACCTACAAATGAAACAAATTAACTTGAAGCTGTTTTTTGCAATTTATATGGCTCAAAACCCTTCTGCGCAGAGGCCATGGGTGTCATTTACCAGATTATTTCATAATTATGCATAATATTAGCACTTGGCGTTATTACCCCGCCTGGCGTTATTACACCAGACCACCTTATGTTCAATAAAACGTATTTAATATTATGTACATTTATGTATGTATTAATTACTTAAGATAATAATTATGTATATTTATGTATGTATTAATTACTTAAAAAAATTTTTGGAAAATTTCCTTTTCGGCCGAATAAAATGGAAGATTACGGAAATTAGGCTTCGGCTTAAAAACTTGTTTTGGTCAAAGGCACAGAAATCCAATCTGGGACACTCGTAAAATTAATTAATAATTATGTATGTTGAATAAACACATATTTAATAACTATGTCCATTTTAGTATGTTTTAATTACTTAAAATAATAATTATATATATTTAATATTAATTACTCTAAAAAAATATTTAAAAATTTTGTTTTCGGCCAAAAAAATGGAAGATTACCAAAATTCGGTTTCGACTTAAAAACTTGATTCGACCGACCCATGGTAATATCCACACTTCATGTCTCAAATGATATTCATTTTATGTTGTGGCAATGACGACATTAAATTAACCATGAAAGGATAGATAAATATATGTATTTATTCATGCTTACTTAACCAACACTAGCATGATTCGTGTTGATAAAAGCTATTTGAAAAATAAACGACCATTTTCCTGCCGATTCAAAAAGGGAATATTTAAAAACAGTTAAACTGTGCCTGGAATACTTGATAACCATAGTATCCTTTCCCATGATTCTTCGCGCCTGTGACAGGGAACGAATATGGAGTGTTGTTAGATTTTTGTTTCTTATAGATGTTTGATCTTAATGCATACGAAATTTAATATGGAATGACTAGTACCTTAGAAGGAAGGGTTGCAATGTTTATCAAATTATTTTTCGATTGTGAATTGATTTTATTGGGTAAAGTTAGCAGAAAATGTCAGTTAAGGTCTATTTTGTTCTTTATTGTCTTTAGATGCATGGCAATGCAATTATCCATGCATTTTCATATCACACGACATTTTGATTTTTGAAAAGAAAAAGGTCGATTTTAAAGTAAAAAAGATATTACATCATGCTTATTTGACCAACACTAGCATGATTCGTAATGATAAAAGTTAGAAAAAAATCGAATGTTTTAAGTGAAAAAGATATAACGTCTATCCATGCTTACTTAACCAATTTTAGCATGATTCATGACGATAAAAGCTGTTTGAACAATAAATAACCATTTTTTTATTTTTTATTTTTTTATTTTTTTTTTATTTTTTTTTTTTTTTGTCAAGTCGAAAAGAGAGAATTTAAAAACAGTTAATCTGTCCCTGAAATACCTGATAACCGTTGTATCCTTTCCCATGATTCTTTGCGCCTGTGACAGGGAATGAATATGGAGTGTTGTCCGATTTTTGTTTCTCATAGATGACTGATCTTAATGCATATGCGATTTAATATGATATGACAGGTACAGAAGAAAGTGTTACAATATTTATAAAATTATGTTGAATTAAATATTTCTATTTAGAATCGGCTTTATTGAGTAAGTGAAAATGACAATTTAGGTCTATTCAGCTTTTTATTGTCCTAGTAGATGCATGGCAATGCAATTTTCCATTATTTCTGCATCAGACGATCTTTTGATTTTTGACAAAAGTAAGTGGAATGTATAAATTGAAGAAAATTATTACTTTTATTCATGCTTACTTAACCATTCGTGATGATAAAAGCTACTTGAAAAATAAACATCCATTTTCCTATCGATTCAAAAAGGGAAATTTTAAAAAATATTTAAATTGTGCGTAGAATACATTATAATCGTATGTATCCTTTTCCCATGATTCTTCGTGCCGGTGACACTGATCGAATATTAAGTGTTGCACGATTGTTGTTCCTCATAGATGTTTGATCTTAATACATAGGCGATTTAATTTGATAGGACAGGTACACCAGAAGAAAGAGCTGCAATGTTTATAAAACTGTGTTGAATTAAGTATTTCGATTGTGAATTGGGTTTATTGAGTAAAAGTAAGTGAAAATGACAACTTAGGTTTATTTATTTCTTTATTGTACTAGTAGATGCATGCAAAGCAATGTTCCATGCATTTTGGTATCACACAAACTTTTTATTTATTTATTTATTTTAAGTCGAATGTTTAAAGTGAAAAACAAATTACGCCTATCCATGTTTATTTAACCAATGCGAGCATGATTAGTGATGATAAAAGCTATTTGAAAAATAAGCAACCATTTTCCTGTCGATTCGAAAAGGGAATATTTAAAAACAGTTAAACTGTGCTTAGAATACCTGATAACCATAATTATCTTACCCATGATTCTTCGCGCCTGTGACAGTGAACGAATATCGAGTGTTCTCCGATTTTTGTTTCTGATAGGTATTTGATCTTAATACGTATACGATTTAACATGATATGACAGGTACACCAGAAAAAAGAGTTACAATGTTTATAAAATTATGTTGATTTTAATATTTCGATTGTGAATCGAGTTTGTTGCATAAAAGTAAATGAAAATGGCAATCTATTTAGTTCTTTATTGTACTAGTAAATGCATGGCAATGTAATGTTCCATGCATTTCAATACCGATCTACTGATTTTTGAGGAAAATAAGTCGAATGTCTAAAGTGAAAAAAGATATTACTTTTAGTCATGCTTACTTAACCAATATTCGTATGATTCGTGTTGATAAAAGCTATTTCAAAGATAAATGACCATTTTCCTGCCAATTCGAAAGAGGAATATTTAAAAACAGTTAAACTGTACCTGGTATACCTGATATACGTAGTATCCTTTCACATGATTCTTCGTGCCTGTGACAGCGAACGAATATGGAGTGTTGTCCGATTCTTGTTTCTCATAGATGTTTGATCTTAATGCATATGCGATTTAATATGGAATGACAGGTACATCAGAAGAAAGAGTTGCAATGTTTATAAAATTTTGTTGAATTTAATATTTCGATTGTGAATCGAGTTTATAGCGTAAAAGTGGGTGAAAATGTCAGTGTAGGTCTATTTAGTTCTTTATTGTCCTAGTAGATGCCATGTTCATCCATTTTAATACCACACGACATTTTGATTTGTGAGAAGAAAAAGTCAGTTTTAAAGTAAAAGAAAAAAAATATATATATATATCACACATGCTTATTTAACCAACACTAGCGTGGTTCATAACATAAAAGCTATTTGAACAATAAACACCATTTTGCTGTCACTTCGAAAAAGGAACATTTACAAACAGTTAAACTGTGCCTAGAATATCTGATAACAGTCTGTCCTATGATTCTTCGTGCCTCTGAACGAACAAGGTGTGTTGTCCAATTCTTGTTTCTCATACATGTTTGATCTTAATGCATATGCGATTTTATATGATACCAGAAAAAAGAGTTACAATGTATATAAAATTATGTTGAATTATGTATTTCAATTGTGAATCGGGTTTATTGCATAAAAGTAAATGAAAATGGCAATTTAGATCTATTTAGTTTTTTATTGATTTAGAAAATGCATGGCAATGCAATGTTCCATGCATTTCAATATCACACGATTTTTTTATTTTTGAAAAAAATATTTACGGATGTTTAAAGTAAAAAAAGATATTTCTTTTATTCATGCTTACTTAACCAATGATTCGTGTATGATTAATGTATGATTCGTGATGATAAAAGCTATATGAAAAATGAATGACGATCTTCCTGCCAATTCGAAAACTGAATATTTAAAAACAGTTAAATTGTGTCTGAAAACTTGATAACCGTTGTAACCTGTCTCATGATTCTTCGCGCCTGTAACACTGAACGAATATCGAGTTCGTTCGATTCTTGTTTTTCATAGATGTTCGATCTTAATGCATATGCGATTTAAGGGAACTCTTCATTCATTTGACAGTACCCGTAATGTTGATCCTATGGGAGGTTGTTTTCGAATTTCTTGTTTAAATTTATTAAAATTAAAAAAGAAATTCGCATAGAATAGTTTGGTCGATTTTTAAGGGGACTTTAAAATTGGTCAAAATATCAATTTTCTTTTTTTGATATTAACTGAAAGCTTCTTTAATTTTGAATAATTTGAGACTTCATTTTTAGTTATACGAGTATTGTATCGTGAGATATTGTAAATTTTGTTAATAGATCCAGCGCAATTATCCATTCAAATGAAAACTTTAAAATTATTTTTCTTCTTGTTCATAATTTTACAATTTGCTTTTTCGAAAAATACGAAGGTTTTGTTGCTAATTTAGATAGAGGTTTGAAACCTTTTTTACATGTTTTCCGTGGTGTATTTAATATTTTTAGGCGTGCATTTAACATTCACGTTTATAGTTATTTAAAAATACTTTAATTAAGAGTTTGTTGAATTTTCTTCATTTTTTAATATACATGAGAGAAAAAAAAAACAAAGAAAAAAAAAACATATTAAATGGAAAATCCCAAACTTCTAAAAATATATGCACAGTTTTATGTAGTACATTCTAATGAATATATGGAAAAAAATCGAAGCAAATATATTCTTATTTAAAAAAGTGTTCCGCTGGTCGTCTCTTTGTTTGGGATATAGGTTATGTGACGTTCGCATTCTGACACCGAACTTGCGTGAAGGGTAGCCTTCGAGTCATCTAGATCGTGTACACATGAGCTTGAAAGGGCTTGGGAGCGGAACCCCACTTCCCCATTTTCATTTTATTTCATCATATATAAATGTTCTATGTGAGTTCCTCCAGTCACAAGTACAATGAAAAGACAATAGTCTAGTTCATGCCAAATTGGATTAAGCATGCGTGGTGTTATTACATTCGTAAAACGAAAGAGTTAATTTGACTTCCCAGGAAAGAGTTGTAATTTATTGGTTCGTGAATGAGTTGATTTTTAAACGTTTTACTCATCTTGATTTAAACTGCTTATTTAAATCTCTCATCTTGGTTTAAATTGCTTTAAAACAACTCGTTCACTCGAATTGTTTCAACTCTTTATGGGAAGCTGGCTTTCAAATCGTGAGATGAGTGGATTTCAGCTCAACTTGAGTTATTTTGTGGTCGAGGATTTAAGAGAGTAAATTCATATTGTTACATATATACGCGATTTAGATTGTCTAAGTAGTGTGGTAGGGGTGCGACATATATGATGACTTATATAGAGCTCCACAAGATAATGCCGCATCGTGTGATGATTGCAAAGACGCAAGAAAAAGCCAACTGTGTTTGTAAACTTGCAAAGGCCGCCTGTTTCTTGAAATTGGTGACAGCACTTACAAGTTTTTTTTTCAGTGAACAATCTTTTCCAAATCGTTTAAGAAATGCACGTTGGATTAAACGAGTGTTTCCTGTTTCGCATGTTGCGAGCCCAAAATACCTTTTCTTGCTGAGAAACCATTTTATATTATAGCCATAATAACGTTAATTCAACTGTTGTATCACTATCAGTAAATGAAACTGTGAAAATGTTTTACTTTTCCTTCATTTTATACAGGTTCTGGTAAGAGTATGTTTTAAAATGATCGTAACGAAAAAAAATTTTTTTCTTCTTTTTGTACAATTTTAAGTCGAGCCTGTCGTCACAGAATTGTGTGACTTTTCCCTTGAAATAGCTTGGGAACGAACTCTTTAAAAAGTACTTTTTAAAAACAAATAGAATTATATTAATTAGGCTAAACTACCAAAATTTTCCAATTCTAACAAAAATCTTCCGAACTTAACGAGTTAAAATTTAATTATTCAGTAGTATGAATAAAATAAAACAAAATAATTATTTACAATTTAAAACATACAAGCAAAAGTGAATTTGTACAGGTTTGTTATATCACATAGGCCATCACATTATATAAAATATTAAGCAATAAATAAAAGAGTAATCTTGACACTTAAAAAGATTCGGCACTTTTATCCTGAAGCATTGTTGTAGATGAGTCTGATAATAAAGTCAAAGCAAAGCAATCCATGAGAGTAAGCAACGTTGCCAAAACGCTAAAAAAAAAAGATTTTTTTTTTTTTTTTGGTTTGGATTTAATGAAAGCGATCGAAATATAGCAACATATCGCTAATATTAACTTGCATAACTTATCAAGAATTTACACAAATTTATTTCATACCTGTTGCGAAGAATTTTGTGGATATTGTTGTTTAAAGTTAACAAAATAACAACAACAACAAAAAAATAAATAAATAAAAAACTATAAATATTGAGCTACAAAATCGAATTTTGTTCCCGTCAAACTTTTGTTTTTGGTTCATTTCTCAGTATTACTTGTTTTTAGTGTCCTTAAAGAAATTTACCTCTTGAGAAAAATCAATAAAATCAATTAAAATAATGTTTTATAAATAAATATGTACAAGAGCAAGTGAATCTGTATATGCCTTTTGTGTAATATATGCCCCCATCGATATAAAGCATCAAGTGATAAACAAAGACACTTGACATTTAAAAGAGATTCGGCACTTTCATCCTGACACATTACTGACACCGCAAGAAAATATTGCGTGTTTCATTCTATTTCGATGAAGGCGATCTAAATGTAACAACATTTGCTTAGGATTAACTTGCTTACCTCATCAAGAATTTCAATAAATGTTTTTCATACTTGTTACAAGAGAATTATATGGGTATTGTTAATAAAATAAATTTAATAAAAGAACTTAAAAAATAAATAAATATTGAGCGACGAAATCGAATCTTTTTTTCATCCAACATTTTTGTTGTTTTTGTTGTTGTTGTCGTCATTATTATTTGTTGTATAATAATTGTTTGTTTGTTTTTAATTTCATTAAAGAAATTTATCTCTTGAGTAGCACAAATTAAGTTAAATAATATTTTATAAATAAAAATACACAAACGAAACAAAATATGTATAGATCTGTTTTATAAAATACCCCGTCATCTACATAACGCATGAAATTATTAACAAAGGAGTATCATTGACAGTTAAAAAGGTTCCACACTTTCATCTTGAAGCATTATTATCGAATAGATTGATAATACAGAGAAGGCACAGCAGTCTTTCACAGTAATCTACGTTGCAGAATCGCGATGGGAAATGTTTTCTTGCTTGGTTTGATTTTAAAGAAAGCTATCTAAATATAACAGCATATCTCTAAGATTAACTTTCATAGCTTATCAAAAATTTAGACCAATTTATTTTATATTTGTTGCGAAAGAATTATGTGGGTATTGTTGTTTAAAGGTAACAAAATAACAAAAAACTAGTCGTTGGGGGCCACCGTAATACTTACCCATCATGGATATGTATATGAAAATAAAACATGTGAAAACTATTTATACAATGCATTGCAATTCATAAACAAAATTTAAATATTGTTAATATACATAGTAATGCTTTATTAAATAACTGCTGATGTACCAATTTCGACAAATTATATAAAACGCCAAACTACTCAAGTAGTACTGAACTGCGTAAAAGAAACATCCTTATAACTCCAAAAATAATAATTCTATTAACTAACAATTAACTGCGTCGGATTAAGCGTCTCATTTCCAATTAAAATATACCTCTGAATTGAAATTTGAATGAAATACAGGGTCATGAAAAATCGAAGAATGTGGAAAACAGGATTACAGATATCTCGGCAACTAATAATCCGATCGACTTTGTTTTATATGCAAAATGTGTGTTATTTTATTGCCTTTTACGTCCATTTCTTAGAACAAACGAATTCGAAGATTTTTAAATACCTTTCATCAGAACGAATTTTTCGAGAGTCCGAAAAAAATAGTTCCGGATAATCGAGGTTGCTGATATTAAATAGGCTTCGTCCCATTCTCACCTGTTAACTACATACAAAATTTCAATACTCTAACTCAATTTTTTCGGGAGATAGAGCGTTTACAGACAGACAGACAGACGGACGGCAATTTTTTTTTTTTCTAAAAATATGTTTTTCGGAATCTCCACTATCTAAAACGTGTAAATCCGTCAAAATTTTTTTTCTATTTTCAAAACGATTGCAATACTTACCCTATACTACGTACGATGGGTAAGTAATAAACAAACAAATAAAAAAAACTATTAATATTGAGCTAAGAAATCGGATTTTGTTGCCGCCCAACTTTTGTGTTTGGTTTATTTCTCAATATTACTCGTTTTTAATCTGCTTAAAGAAATTTACCTTTTGAGAAATATTAATAAAATAAAATAAAATAATATTTTATAAATAAATATGCACATGAGAAAGTGAATCTGTATATGTTTTTTGATTAACATATGCCGCCATCTACATAAAGATCAAGTAATAAACAAAGGCACTTGACACTTAAAAAGATTTCGGCACTTTCATCCCGACGCATTACTCAAGATAAATCTGATGATACAGACAAGACAAAGCAGCTTTTTACAGTAATCAACATTGCCGAATAGCTGCAAGAAATGTTCTCGTGTTTGATTCTTTTTCGATGAAGGCGATCTAAATGTAACAAAATTTGGTTAGGATTAACTTTCTTAGCTTATCAAGAATTTTGATAAATTTCTTTCATATTTGTTACAAAAGAAATAGGTGGGCATTGTTAACAAATTAAATTTTTTTAAAAACTTAAAAAATTAGATAAATATTGAGCGATAAAATCAAAACTTACTGTAATCCAACTTTTATTTTTCTTTGTAGTTGGTATTTATTGTATGTTATTTGTTCATTTGTTTATCATACAAATGGTCTAATATTGTTTTCATTTAAGTTTCATTAAAGAATTTATTTTTTTATTAAGGAAATTTCATTAAAGAAATTTATCTCTAAAGTAGCACAAATAAAATAAAGTTTAATAATGTGTCATAAATAAAAATACACAAACTTAATTAACTGTTTTTTTTCTTTGTAATTTAGAAAACTAATAAAATTGTTATGCTATATTAATGCCCGTATGTTATTTATAATTTCAAACGTACCTCACTTTCAGGCATTAGTTTTTCTCAATACAAAAGCTATAACCACAAACAAATTTTCTTATTTATACTCTTTATTTTTAAACTGAAGGGGTTTATTCTTATTTTATAAAACAACTATTTCGTTAAATAACTGTATCCGTAGATATTTATCTTAAAAAATATACAGTTTTTCATTTTTATAAAAGGCATGCACGATCAGTTCTAATTTTAACATAGTGTCACCACTATCCTCAAAGTTCAACATTTAAAATTCAATTAAAAATCACTCTTAAAACAGTCTTTTTCAATTACCATAAAAAGATAGTTCTTGACTTTTATATAATCGACCAAAAAAGTTTAAGTTCATTTTTTATTCTGTGCCAATATCACTTTAAAATTCAGAATTGTCAAATTCAAAACAGCTTTTCTTTTTTTTATATAAACAAGACATGCACGATTAGTTCCAATTAATCTAGAGTCACCACTGTTCTCAAAGTTCAAGATCCAAAAAATTTTCATAATTCACTTATAGACCAGTTTTTATAAATTATAAAAATAGTTCAAAAATAATATATATACGATCAGAAAGTTTTTTCTGGTCGTCTATATATCTATATATTAATAGATTTTTAAATGTTGAACTTTGAGGATAGTGGTGACACGACACTATGTTAAAATTGGAACTGATCGTGCATGCCTTTTATAAAGAAAGGGGAAAAAAAAGGGAGAAAACAGTACATTTTTTTAAGATAAATATCTACGGATACAGTTATTTAGCGAAATAGTTGTTTTATAAAATAAAAATAAATCCCGTTCTGTTTAAAAATAAAGAGTATAAATAAGAAAATTTTTTTGTGGTTATAGTTTTTTTATTGAAAAAAACTAATGCCTGAAAGTGAGGTACATTTGAAATTATAAATTAACTGTATTTGTAATAGAGGTCTGCACGGGCCCGGGCCGGACCGGTGGAATCGTTTTGAATTTGCTAACGGGCCGGGCCGGGCCGATATAAAAATTTTCGGGACTACCGGCCCGTTTTGAAGATTTAAACATAAACGATAAAATATATAAACCTATTTTCAACGAAAATGGTTTTAACGAGAATAAATATAAATGTGCGTTACGAGTCATACTAGTTTGACAGCATCAATATAAAAATGTAACTTGCGCAGTGTAGAGATCGGCATCGGACAGTTACCTTGTGTGTAACCCGTTTTAATATTTTTAAAACTCACTCGTGCAGGGCCAAGATCAAAATTGGAGATCATTTTTCTACATATAGACTTACCGGACCGAAAGAAGACTTAATTGTTCTCAAGATCTGTAAGGCAGACAACATAATTTGTAAAATTATGAACAGCGATAAAGAACTTATGTTAGCTTTATCTTTGGATATATACTTCTTGATGATTTTTAAATTAAATTTTCAATAACGCGAAAGTTTGACACATTTTTACATTAATTTTTAATTGTAAAAATATGAAAGTGATAAGCCTGACTATTGAAGGAATTTGGAATCGAATAGCGTTTTTCATTTTTGGTAAATAAAATACTTGTATAACCTTGTTGAGATACAATAGTTTCTCAAATGGTTGCAGATTTTTTCTCCCTTCCCATATTATCGCTTCCGGAAATTGTATTCAAAACGCTAACTATGACAATATTTTATTTGTTTGCAGTGTTCTTAAATTGCTTGTATCAAAAAATGGATAACGCCATTCGATTATATAGTTTCTGAATAAAGACATCTGCTAATCTTATGCATTTCTGAGAAAAAAATTAATTTAGAAATGTATCAGAAAGGAGCTTCTTTGATTTAACGTATAAATTTGGATTTAAAATCTTTAATAAAATGATATAGAAATATTTTTATAAATCTTCTTTTATTAAACAACTTCAAAAGTTACGATGTTTTTAATTTTTTTTTTTCTTTTATTCTAAGCCATATTAATTTTTTAATGAATCTTTATTTGAATGTTGAAAGCCTAAGAATCTTAGTAATCATTAATGTTACTAATGTGTATTTCCTGTAAAATATAAAATCATTCCATACATATGTATGCAGTACTCTTTAAAAAAATCTTAATTATATGATAAAAGTCTGAATTTTTTAGAAATCGTAGAAATTGTAACGGGTCAAAACGGACCGGGCCTGTTTTCCCTGATTTCTCTACGGGCCGGGCCGGGCCTAAAATATAAAAAATTGAACGGGCCGGGCCGAAAAAAATTTCCTACGGGCCGGGCCCGGCCCTGGAAATTCCGGCCCGTGCAGACTTCCAATTTGTATAGGTTTGTTTTATAATCGTCGTCTGCATAAAACATCAAATAATGAACAAAGAAATGTGGATGCCCCTTACGTGGTGCGGGCAAATCACGATTGGCAAGAAGAGGTTGCTTGTATGACGTGCGGGGAAATCAGGTAAGCGGTTAAAGCATACACATTTTTAGTACAGTTTGGATAGCAGATTTCCTCACTGTATATTCAACCCTTTCAGCGGCCTGCAAAATATTCCATTCATGTTTAACAATTCATAAAATAGTATTTATAAAAGATATTGGTAGGAAAATTTTTATTTGACAAACTTACATATTTATTTATCTTATTCACTTCAAAAAATTAATTTTAATATTGATTTTGTGTTTAATCAGCCATTGTTTCTAAAAGTTACCTGACGGAAAAACCCGGTTAAGCCGCTTAAAGGGATAGATATTGTACTTAAAAGGTTTTTTTATTTTTTTTTTTATTTTTTTTTTTATTTTTTTTTTTTTTTTTTTAAGTTAAGAACTTGAAATACTGGGAGAAAAAAAAATAAGAAACCATACGCTTCTTTTCACGTTTTTTTTTTTTTTTTTTTTTTTTAACTTTATGTTTTTATGATTTTTTTTATGTTATTATAAATAATTTTTTCTTACATGTTTACACTGAATTAAAGAAATGTACAGTATTACAAAATAACTTACAATAATAAAGTAATTTTTTTTAACATTTTCATTTTATGTGTATTTTTTATTTCTTGCATCTGTATTTCATTATACAAATTACATGAATTTTTTGTAGATTTCTATTTAACGAATTTTCTTCATAACGACGTCTTTACGTGTAACGATGAGACTTCGTTAAATGAAAGTTTTACTTATTTCAATACTTGTTACAAAAGAATTATGTGAATATAGTTAATATAGTTAACAAAATAAATTAAAAATAACTTTAAAAAAAAAATTGAGCGACAAAATCGCAACTTCCGGCCGTCCAACCTTTTTTATTTTATTCACTATATGTTATTTGCTTTTATTATACAAATTTACTTCTTCACTAGCACGAAGAAAATAATGTAAAATGATATTATATATATAAAACCCCTCCGTGTATAACGTTTCCGGGATTCACCGATCCATGAGAAAAAGAAACTTATTGCGATTCGGCGTCCACGTTAGGCTTGGGTATACCGAGCCATTTACACATATTTTAATCGTTCAACTTCTGGAAATATACATGTAAAAGATTTATTCATCAATCATTTTCTTTAAAACCTACAAAAACTATCTAATTATACCTACAAAAACTATTTAATTATAATGTTAAAGTTTTAAATAAAACAATCAGCAATTACGAGATAAATAAACGATTTAAGCAAGTTAATGCTGTCGCCATTCAAAAAGGACATATCCGAAACGTATGAAAAATATTGTAAAAAGTTACCTCCAATTTTAAAGGCTATCTATTTCCTGACCAATGAAAACGTTCCACAGTCGTAATGGAGCGTTCTCATTGGCCAGATTTACAGTAGGAGTTGTAAATGACGTCATTACATTTTAATGCACTTTGAAATCTTTTCAGGATTTCAAAAACAATATTTAATTAAAACTGTTTATTTAAGGAAAGCGAAGGTGCGTTTTAATGCAATATTGTTAAATTTTTTATATTCGGGTTGCTTTAATTTTTTTCTGCCGTGAATGATTCTTGAGAATGAATCCTTTGTCACATCACGTTTCACGCGTGGATATTTACTCTTCAGTGTGTTGACATTTGTTTTCGATTGTGTAAAGTGTTTTCTATTAAGTATTGGTTATAAAATATAAATTTTATATCATTATGTTATTTTTTAATACAATGAACGTAGACGAAAGTCCTATTGCAAGTAGATGACGCTTGAATAATGCATGGCAAGCAAGGTGGTTAGCGTGGCAATGCCAGGAGTTGCGTGATAGAATTCGGGCTGCAAATGCCTCATCCCAACAAGTTCGGCGCGAAAGAGAGGCAGAATTCCAAAACATTTGTCCAAAACATCGCAAAAAATCTGCAAATTTTTGCAAAAGATTGTGAAAAAACACTAATTTTGCCATTCAAGTGCACAAATACTTGGGATCTTTGATTGCATGTAATGCAATGCGAGAGACTGGCAAGAGCAGTGTTGAATTCAGACACATTTCTCTGGGAGGGACATTCGTGGTTCTGGAGGTACATGATAGAGTTCCAGGAGGGAGAGATTGCACTTTTTGACCATTGAAAACACAATCTTAAGATTTCCTGGGGCGGGGGAGGGGGGCATATTCGATCCGGTCATCCCTACATGAGAGAGAGGACATTTGTCCTTAAGTTCTGCAGACTGTTTTTAAAGTTTCTGCTTGCATTGCAGATTAAAGAAAAAAAATATATTTCTGGGCCTTATAAAAATGCAAACACGTCATTCTGACGGGCTATCTTCTAGTTTTATAAATAAAAATATACAAGCAAAAGTGAGTTTGTATGCGTCTTTTATGTAACATATACCGTCATTTGGATAAACACGAAGTAATGAACAAAGAACTTAACACTTAAAAGGATTCTACAATTTCATCTCGACGCATTACTCTAGATCAGACTAATAATATAGACAAAATTAAAAAAAAAAAAAAAAAAAAAAAAAAAAAAAAAAATACAATAATCAATGCTGCCGATCCGCTACGGGAAAGGATTTCTTTTTTGGTTTGATTTTGATAAAGACGATCTTAATCTAACAAAATATCGCAAGGATTATCTTGACTAACTTATTAAGATTTTGGATAAATTTATTTCATACTTGCTACGAAAGAATTATGTTGGTATTATTAAATAACAATACCAACATCATTCTTTAATTTTAAATAAAATTAACAAAAAACAAAACAAAAATAAAAATATCTTAAAAAATTAAATATTGAGCAAAATTAAATCTTACTGCGTATAAATTTTTACTTCTATGTACATCATTTGATTTTAATTTCATTAAAGAAATTTATCTGTTGAATTGAATGAATAGGGCCTCCGTGGGCGAGTGGTTAAAACACCACGTCGCTAATCGCTTCTAAAGTATACTTTAGGAATTCGAACGGAATTCGAACTCAAAATCTTCTATAGGAGATTTTGAGTTCGAATTCCGCTGGCTCCATTGCACGCAATCTTTGTGTGGAGCTCCCGGCTGCAAATAAACAAACACTCAACGTCCCAGCGCTTCACGCCAGCATCCGTAGCCAAGCGCTTTGGGGGGGGGAAAACTTCGAAGAGCATGCAAGTCCGAAGTTTCTTCGACTTTTCATATTTCATCCATTTGACCGCGTATGTCTTGTTTATGGAATATTTGTAAGAATACGAGTGCGAATTAAAAAATTCTTATCTCACCTTTTGAAAAATTATACATGCATTGTGAATGCTCTGTAAGTTGACCTTTCTTTTCCCAAGCTAAAGCATTTGTTTGTGAAGTTTTATGTATACCATGTACTTTGTTTTTTACTACCATCTAGTGTCAGTACACAAATACATTACAACAATTATCACCTGAATATGAACAATGCATAAGCTGAATATATGCATGCGTATAATATTGTGAACCAGTGAAATATTTAATCTTATAGATCCATTTTATAACTTTGGCCTTTCTTTAAATGATCATAATAAATGAATGGAAATTCACTCAGATGTGCCCACAGAGGGGTTTGGTGACGCAAAATGCGTCATACAATTTATTTTTGGGGGGAATTTGAGAAAAAGTAATTTTTGGGGGGGGGGGAGATTTTTAAATTCTTAATATTTCCCCTTTTTTACTGTTATTTTTTTTATTTTTATTTTTATTTTTATTTTTTTATTTTTTTAATATCACTTTTAATTTTTTTCCACATTTACAATTACAATTGATATTCTGTTTAGGGGAGGCAGTGTCAATGTTAAAGTTAGATTTTTTTTTTTTTTGGGGGGGGGGGATGGACACCACTGAATTCACTATAATCAAATTAGTTACTGGTTTAGAGTATGTTATAAGAAGTGCTTTGTTGCTGATTGATAACAGGTTAAAAATATCCAATAATGGGCACAATCGCCTCTCCTCAAAGTTTTTGGTTCATAAATAACTAGGAAATAAAAATTTAGCCTTTATTAAATTTCTTTCAGAATCCTCAATCCTCCTTGTACGCTACGATGCTGTTATGCTAATAATCTTGATTAAACCAGTCAGGAAGCAGGATTTTTTTTCATAATAATAGAAAATTTTGAATTTTGTTTATGCTATAATTTACAAAATTGTGTTTATTTTAAAGATTGCAAGACCAGTATACATTAATGGAATGCTCAATTACTTTTCTTTTATGAACTACTACCGAATTTATTTTCAAAAAATAAAAAATTATACTTAATTATGAGGAATTTGAAAAGGTAAAAATCTAACCATGCTCGTTATTGAATTTGTGGTATTCTTGCAAATTTGCGATTTTTTGTATAGCCTTGTATGTATATAATATAAAGAATTTCTACACTCTAAGTAATATGAAAAAATAAATAATAAATAAAGCAAAAACGCGCAGCACAAATGAAATCGCACTTCCAACAATTATTATTCGAGGAGTACTGTTGTCAAATTCTTTTTCGTTTCTTTGTAAATGAATGATGAATTCTATTTCACCCTATTCTACTATTAGCACCTTACAGAGCCCCTCATATGTGTATAAATTTCAATATGAATAAAATAATGTAATATTAAAAAATAAAACACACCGCAAACGATTTTTCTATCACAGACCGCATGAATCGGAATTCGTTTTAGTATCCGTGTAAGCGAACCGTAAATGCTAAAAAAATATATTTATTTTCATTAATGAGTATTTCATCGTAAACCCAAAAACCTCTAGGACAAATCAAGTTCGTAAATACTTTTGAACAATGTTGAAATATCTTGACGAACTAAGTCAACTATTGTTCCAACTATTATACCTTCATAACACTAGGAACATGCAGTTTAAATTCTAGTATCAGCCTTTACTTTGTAACAGTATAATCTTATTGTAACAGCATCAGTATTCGACTTAGTCTAATCAATAGCAACTTGTGAAGACTTAAATTAATTTGCAAATTCAAAAGCATTTTCTTTAAAAAAGAAAAATTCTTTTACGTGACTATTTTGTATCCAAAATATTCAAGTTAATTGAATATAAATATTTGCACTTGTAAACTTCAAACTACGGTACTAGAATAGAATGTAGCACGCACGTTGCCCGTCGAACTTCATTTTTTCGCCAAAACACTTGGCTATCGGGGTTGACGTGTAGCGCGGCGCTGGGACGTTGAGTGTTTGTTTATTTGCCTCCCGGCTGTATTTTTTTCGTGTTGTAAAATTTCCTTGTGCTAGCTCGTCCCCGTAAATTGACGATGACTTAAAAGCAGGCTTTCATGTCATCACACAAGTCAACACACAAGTCAGATGCATGCATTCAATAAATAAATAAATAAATATGAATAAAATAAAGTAAAATATTTATTTATAAACTAAAACACACAAGCGAAAGTGAGTTTGTACAGGTCTGAGGTATAACATATACCTTCATCTACATGAAACATCAAGTAATAAACAAAGGAGTAACCTTGACACTTAGAAAGATTCGGCACTTTCATCCTGAAGCATTATTGTAGATCAGTCTGATGATACAGACAAGACAAAGCAACCTTTCACAGTAATCAACGTTGCCGAATCGCTGCGGGAAATGTTTTCTTGTTTGGTTTGATTTTGATGAAGACGATCTAAGTGTAACAAAATATCGCTAGGATTAACTTGCATATCTTATCAAGGATTTGGGATAAATCTATTTCATACTTGTTACAAAAGAAATGGGTATTATTATTTTATAGGTAACAAAATGAGATGATTTTGCATTGCTGATTCACTCGAACAAGCGACCAAGCCTTCATTCAGCAAAAGATAAGCTTTCTTAATGAGAAGTATGAGGAGGGAAAATACGCATCCGAAGATTGTTATATAGAAATCGTTCTTTGATTGTGTCAGATATTTTTAATGCGAATGATAAATCATTGTTAACAAAGAATAAAATATTTATTTTAACAGACGCCAATGGATCGCTTCACATTACTGAGAATCTTTGACGTTCATCATTATCTAGTTCAACAATTCTTAATCTCTTACCTACAATGTAGCCTCTTTATCCACTAGCTTCGAGGAACGAGAAGATTTAAGACTGAAATTACTGATATTTCTCTGAACATTTAATACGGAAAATATAATTAGGCTAGTTAGACTATCTCTTTGTAATTTTATTGCAGTGTATCCATAAATTAGTCACTGGATTTTAAAAAAATCACTATAACATTATTTTACGAAGTATGTACAAAGAATTCTTATTGATATAAGCTTTGATTAAAAGAATTTATTGTTGTATTTGGCTAGCATGGAATTTGATTTGATTTTTATTTATTTATTTACTTCTACAGAGAAAATGGGGTTATTCAGTGAAAAAGCAACATGCATTCTTAGGTTATGAAAAAGAAAATTCTATAAGTCAAGGCAAATCAAACATGAATTTAATACAGAAGCACAGATGCATCTATTGTTTGATAGATGCCCATGTCTGTTAAAAAATCGATCTAATTTCCTAGTGAATATTTAACACTCTTCTACAACTTGAAGTTATTAAATTCATCTTCAAGTAATATAATAAATTGCTAATTTTATATAAAAGAAACTTGTTCTGTACATCTGATCTTTTATAACATACATAAGTAGTTTAATTAGAATTTTTTTTTTTTTTAATTCTGAATATACCCAGTATGAAGACCTTCCTGATGACCCAGTATAAAGACCTTCCTAAAACTGATGGCCTTGTCAGACTGATTGAATTTTGATATGCTAATCGAGATTTAATTAATCCTAAATTTTTATCCGTGAGAACTCGATGAAGTGATTGTCTGTGCTTCCGTCTCCAGGCCTATGTCCAAAAGCGCAATTTTTGTGAAAATTATGTGTTAGACTTGCCGCCTCCTGGTCTATCACTTGTTTCGTAGTCACTGGATTTTTATCCTTCATGATCTAATTTTTTTTTAATAGTCTCCAAGTAACAGAATCAACTCTGATGATTTCGAACTCTGTACAGCACAAAAGGTTTTTATTTCATCTTTCTCGATCTGTCGCTAACGACTAAGTTCACATCTGCCACCTAATTAAATTAGCCGGAGTATTATAAAAGCTGTTGTTGAGTGAACCATCATTCGACAAAAAGTTTTCCGCTTTCATCTTTGTTATGTAATTCCACACACGTTTATGCGCATATAATTATCAAAGCAATTATCAGGCATTCGCAATGAATTCGATAACTACAATGTTTTATTTGAATGACAAAGGTAATACACTAATCATTTATCACTACTGCAACACTGTTTTCAATTAACTCGGTCTCGAAAAAGATACAGATGAACGAAAATTCTTTTATGTCTTTGTTGAGCTCAACATATATTAAAAAGCGAATTAATAAAACCATGAACTTTGTAATATTTATTATATAATGTTTTCATCTAGAGATGTATATTACGTGAGGAAAAATCAAATACATTGTTTCTTTTTTCCTCAAATTATGTAGCAGTGATCAACGCGGATGCTTCATGCATAATTTCCAGTAGTCTTTAATTATTTTATAATTGATCCAGCAATGATTGTATTTAATTTCTTTGTGAAATATTCCAGTCTCTTTTCTCCATAAAGATAGCGGAATGTATTTCTCAGCTCCTCATACCAGGGAATTATTATTGCAAGTATAAATTGAACAACTGTTCTAACTAGGAAAATCGCCGTACAGGCATACTCAGAAAAATCTGAAAAAGAATACAGAATGTTCTTCTCATGAGATACGTTTATAAAAGAAATTTTAACGGAACCTCGAGCGTCCATAAAAAATAATGAAATTTTTGTTTATTTGGCGATTTATCACCGATTGGCGACGAAGCAGAATTTCAAAAATACGTTTTTATGTCGAATACTCTTTAACCTCTTCGCGACGTGAGTCGTTTGCTTAATTTTTAATCTTTTATCACCAGTTTTTGTAAAAAGAAAAATTTTTGTTGCTGAATCACGAAAATGTTCTGATCAAATAAGATAAACTTTACAATAAAAAATAACTGGTGGGAATAATGAAGTAAGCGACAATTAACAAGCAATTTTCAGATGCATTAGAGTAATCTGCTTTTGGCGAAGAAAAATCCTGTTCGCCAAATCTCGTGTCGCCTTCATATTTTCGCGCCAAATATTCAAAAATGGTTTATTTATTTTCAAACTTTCTACAGAAATTCCGCCGCTAAATTTAACTGATCCTTTATGATCCTTATACTGATCCTACATGCGTAAGTAGTACAAGCAGCATTTATTTCAACATATTCTGAGTATGCCCAGTAAGGAGATCTTCCTTGTAAGCCGTAGCCGATGAAAAAGGAAAACCGCGGCATACTTTATCGCACACTGTATTGAAATGACGAATTTGTACGACACACGTAAAATTGCATGTTTTTTCGCAAGATTAATTTAATTTTTAAGACTGTTCTGCAAGAGCTACAGCATGAGAAATCATATATTTTTTTTCCACTTGCATACCATCAGGTCTCATTTTTAGAAGGAAATGTATCAGAAATTTGGAAAAGAAAATTTAAAAAATGTGCGGATTTTCATTTAAACAAACAAACTATCTAAAATGCACCTCAATGCAGGTAAACTCAAAATTTTTTTCTTCAAATGTAAAACTTATGAAAACAAAATTTCTAATGTATTTCCAATTTTCAATAGAGTTGTAAGTATTTTTTCCCCCTTATTTTAAACTTTTTTTTAGCTAATTGGGATTTAATACATTACATATCATATGCTTTTTGCAATTTTTATAGTTTTCAAAATTTTTGGCTTATGAACTCAAAATGTCATTAAATACCAAAAAATAACTGGTACATTACTCAAACATTCGAAGAAAGAAATGTTAAGTTTACCTGTATCGGGGTGTACATTGGGTAGTTTCTTTGTTTAAATGAAAGTTCTCGTATTTTTACATGCACCAGTCTCACTAAAAATAAAAATACCTTTTTTGTTTAAAAATAAAAAAAAGTTTGAGATTTTTGAATTATAAATATACGAAATGATCAAAAATTACTGCGATTAGAAATTGAAAACCGAATAATAATCCCTGAAAATCTTTTTGGCAATTCCAACAGAAAAAGCCACTTCGTCAAAGCGCTCGGCTGCTTTTCAGCTAACTTTGAAAAAAAAACATTTCAAGAATTTGTGAAAAACAGCCTCTTTTGATCACATTTTCAACAAGAGCGATAGAAGTTAGGGACTTATCTCTTACATTGGCTGTGACCAGGACCACTTTTAGCAGCCCCCTCTGCTCACAAAGAAGGTTTTTATAAGGACATACTCCGAAAAATCTGAAAAAAATTACTGAATGTTCTTATGAGTATATATGCGTTTAGAAAAACAATTTCGGCGGAACCTCCATAGAGCGTCCGTAAAAAAATAATGAATATTTCGTTATTTGGCGATTTTTCATCGGTTGGCAATAAAATACAGTTTATTTATTTAATTATTTATTTTGTCAAATACACTGTAAGGAAAAAATATTTCGCACTGAACTTGTTTAAATACATTTAATTTAAATAACTTTAACTTTGCCAGTTTTAGTTTTTTTTTTTTTTTTTTTTTTTTTTGAACTATAATTTTGTCACATCAATATTTATATGTATTTATACTGAAATCTAACTATAAAAAATTATAATATACAACGAAATTCGAATTTTATATTAACTAAAATTGTTTCAAGCTTAATATTAAGGCCAATTGAGCATGATCGATTCAATTTTGTTGCTGTGGAAACTACTTTGACTTTTATTTTTGAACGAGCTTAAATTTATAGAAAAATTTTCTAAAGAAATTAATTAATCTATTAATTAATTTTCGATGGAATTGTAATTAATTTTATTGAAAAATTATAGAAAAATTCTTTTCTATTCTAATATTTCAATGAAATCTGATAATTCTGAATGAAAAATCCACTCATTCAAATTAAGGGGTGGATTAGCCGCTCCTCCCCCCCCTATATACTTATCCAATGAAATATCAAAACTAATCAGAGAAGCTTATATCAAAATAAACCTATGTCCAAAATTTGAAGCGAACCGGATATTTTTATCATCAGTTATCGCGTTATATACATACAGAACGGGCAGGCACTTAAGTTCCCAGGCTTTGATAGACTGTGAGAAAAAAAATGAATATATGAATGAAAAAGAGAAAAGAGAGAATGTGAAAGCGTTTGCTTGCTAGTTTGTAAAAATTATTCAATGTTGAACAGATATTTTAGACTTTTGACCTCAAACTTTTCAATCTTGATGTATTATCGGATATTGGTTTATCCTATCACACCTCGTATAAGTCACCCTAAAAGTTATTTTTCTCATCGACTGTACCTAGAAGGACAGATGATATTACAGATAAATGTGTTTCATGGCAGATAATGACATTTCCTTACATTCTTGCAATCATGATGTTTAATATGTTATGTTAAACGCCTTATCAGAATAAACTTATGTCCAAAATTTGAAGCAAATTGGATATTTTTATCATGAGTTATCGAGCGTTACATATACATACATACGTACATATATCTAGAACGGGCGTACACAA
This sequence comes from Maratus speculifer, assembly GCA_964019185.1. NCBI lineage: Eukaryota > Metazoa > Arthropoda > Arachnida > Araneae > Salticidae > Maratus > Maratus speculifer. The sequence continues at coordinate 26,819,800 of OZ025300.1, forward strand.
AAGGTCTCAGGCTTTGATAGGCTACGAGCTAAAAATGAGTGCAAGGATGAAAAAGAGAAAAGAGGGGAAGAAAGTGAAAGCGTTTGCTTGATGGTTTATAAAAATTAATCAATAGTGAACATATATTTTAAACTTCCGACCTCAAACTTTGCAATCCTGAGGTATTATCGGGTATTGGTTTATCCTATCACATCTCCATAAAAAGTCACCTCAAAAGTTACTTTTCTCCCCGACAACACTTAGAAGGACAGGTGAAATTACAGATAAATGTATTTTACATGCAGATAACAACATTTTCTTACATTCTTGCAATCATAATGTTTAATTTAAAAAAAGAAAATTTGTCAGCAGATTTTATTTTTATTATAGTTGATTACGCAGTTGTACACCATCTTTTTAGCTCTTCTTTTGTTTCCAACAATACTCTGGCGGTGACCTCTTGTAGGTCGATTCTTTTGAGGGTCGTAATTACGACCTCCCTAAAACTTGGAATCGCACATTAGAAAAACCTGCTAATGAACCTGGTAAAACCAATGAATCCCCAAAACAAATCAGAGATGCGCCTTATCAGAATGAATCTATATCCAAAATTTGAAGCAAATCGGTAAATTCTGCGTGAAAAAACCATTTACCTATATACTTAACCAGTGAATACCCAAAACTAATTATGGAGGCACCTAATAAGAATGATCGTATTCTAATATTTCAATGAAATCTGATAATTCTGAAGGAAAAACCCATTCATCTAAATTAAGGGGTGGATTAGCCCTCATACACCTCCCTTATACTTATCCAATGAACTCCCAAAACTAATCAGAGAAGTGCCTTATCAGAATAAATAAACCTATTTACAAAATTTGAAGCGAATGGGATATTTTTATCATGAATTATCGTGTTACATATACAAACATACATACGTACATATATATAGAACGGGCGGACACATAAGGTCTCAGGCTTTGACAGCCTGCGAGCTGAAAATGAGTGCAAGGATGAAAAAGAGAAAAGAAAAGAAGAAATTGAAAGCGTTTGCTTGATAGTCTGTAAAAATTATTCAATGTTGAACAGATATTTTAAACTTCCGACCTCAAACTTTGCAATCTTGAGGTATTATCGGGCAGTGTTGCCAGAAGGTTACTTTCCCAGACAACCACAATCGTCCTTCGGACGTTTTACAATTATCCTAAAGATCCTGTAGTTGTCATATCCTATAAAATTATCCTCTGAATGTCCCCAGAATACTGAAGACAGGACCGTCCAAACAGTACTATCCCCAGAACGGCCGGAGGACGGATTACATGCATGCATAATTCGACTCCTTGGATTTTATCCCTGTACTCGATGTGCAACCTACCAACCAACTTCCAATGTTTATGTTACACCGCATGGCGATGGCGAATTTCCAATAAGTAAAAAGTGGAATAGAATGTGGGTATAAGGTAAGAATTTTATTTCATTTTTATTTACAATGCATTTCTTTATAATTATTCTGGCTCTATGTTTGTAGGGAAGAGTCCGATATCCTGCGCTAGATTGGAAAACTTGGCGAAAATTTTTGCGCCAAAATGCCGTTTTGGCGACATGAAAAATTTTCCAAGATGGCGGAAAAACGACGTTTCTAAATCTTTGTTATTTATAAATCAATGATTTTGCACTATTTTATAAAACTAGAAAGTTATATAAAATCATTGATTTATAAATAACAAAGATTTAAAAACGATGTTTTTCCGCCATCTTGAAAAATTCCTCGATGCACAATTTTAAACACTAAACAATAAACACAAACAATAAATAAATCAAAAACACAATTTTAAGCATTCTAAATAAGCTTTTCTATTGTCAGGGGGGCTCTGCCCCCCTGAACCCCCCGTTTTAATAATAATACAATACAATTTAATAATAGTATAATAACAAAGGGAAAAAACTTACCAAAGAGTAAGGTGCATTTAAATGCTTAAAATCTCGCTCACAACTGCCAAAAAATTCATTTAATATTAAAAAAAAGGGGGGGGTTACATAAAAAATACCAATTAATACGACGGAGAATAAAAAAAAAGGGTAAATATTTCATACAAAAAAAGGAAAAATATACATAAAAAATAATAAAAATATGTATAAAAAAACAAAGAAAAAGAAACAAAGAAAAAAAAGCAGTTAAGTTTAAGAAAATAAATCAGGGTGCCAGTCAGGGTCTGAAACATCGTCTATAAAAGGCACTTCGCCTTCTAAAACAGGGTCGGGAACATTTAAATTTTTATTTAATTTTGGCAATGCACCCTGGATGCTTTCAGACTGTGCCGTTGGTCTATCAAATGCCAACATCTCTAAACTCTCCTTTCCGTACCCTGGGTAGACTTTAATAATGTCATCTATGAGGACTTGCATTCTTTCGGCAGCCGTTGATAAATGATCTAGTTTGCGTCGACGATAAAAATGAAGAGCCATATATTGTGACAACATTTTATCGTTCCTGCGACATTTTATTGTATTTTTAAACCACCTATTTTCATTTTCTAGATCATTTATGGTGTTCGCTTTATCAGTTTTGGAAACGAATTCACCTTTGCTATGGTTTGTTACTTCGTGCGTTGTCTTACTGGAGAATAATTTTTCAACATCGTGATACTGCTTAGCCGAATCTGTGTAGACAACGCGCGTGTCTTTATGACAAAATCGTTTAATATAAGGCCAAATATCACTTTTTTTTTTGCTATCTACCCTAAAAAATAACCCCTCTTTGTCCTCTCTACAAAAAATACCCAAAACAACTACCGTATGGTTAGCAGTTAGCCGACCCCTTCCGTATTTCCGAATAGTCAAAAAAGTCTCATCAATTAATATTGCTTTACCCGGGCCCCCCAATTCAGAATAAAGGTGAGAAGAGTGAATTTCGCAAACTTCTCTAATATAAGATAAATAATCACAAAGCGTTCCTTTTGATAGGGTCGGTTCATTTCTATCTTTTCTCCAGCTACACAATTGCTCATATAAAAAATTTGTCGGCATTTTGAGTGCAAATGACAAAACTACAGCCAAAAGGTCGCGAACAGGGATTTTTGAATTTTCAAAAAAAGTTTTAAAGACCGGATTAACGGTGCCGTAACAAGGTACTGGGTTGATTTTAGTTTTATTGCGGCGGCAACATACCCATCTCCACTTCAATTTGACATCCTTGCAAGGATTATCCGTCATTGGACCAGTACACTTAGGGCAAGGTGGAGAATTTTTAATTTTAGGCAAAAGACCAACTTCAGTAGCAAAATTGACTGCTGACTCCTCCGTCGCTAAAATTTTATGCCATGTAAATATGGAAACATTTTCTAATGATGGGTGCATTTTGGGAAATAACTAATTTAAAAATTCAAATAAATCAAAAAAGAATTCAAAGAAATTAAACAAAAGAAATAAAAAAGGCAGTTTGCAAACGAGACTCACCGAGACGAACGTCCAACTAGAAACCGTTGAAAGCGGCAAGTGTAACGATGATCTAACAAAATTTAAAATTACGCTGGCTAATAGTTCACGTGATACTAATCAACCAATAAGATTAAAGACTTCATACTCCGGCTCCGAAACGCATTTCCGAAAAAAAAGCAACCCCAAAGGCGCTCTCCGGCCGCCGCTTCAACGTAATCCAGATCGAATCGTTTATCGCCAAAAAACGCGCCAAAGAAACCCGCCAAAAATCTAGCACAGGATATCGGACCTGTCCCTGTTTGTATAATGTTGGCAAAATTTCATTGAAATGCGATTAAAAAAATAGGCCTAGTCATCGCCCGAATGAGAAATAATTTTATAAAACAATATATATTTTTACAGTAAAAAAAAAAAAATTATTTTATAAAATTGAAAAATTTCTGTTTTGTAGATGATGAATGTCAACTGATGTATTGAAGTAAATGTGTATGTTTTTTATTATAAAATAAACTGGTTATAAATACAAGTATTTCAAAACAGTGTTTTCTCGTCAAAATCTCTAAAGAAAAAACGCCGACGCCCTGATGTGACAGCAGCATTTGTTCTATTTTAATGCTTTTTTGTAGCAAAGCTGTTTAATAGAAAACAAGATCATTTTAACAAGATGATTTTATTTATCAGCTTTAGAGAAATCAAAAATTTGAATTTAATGTATACGCTGATGTAACAAGTGCTTTTAAAAATTTGAGTTGACTTTGATTATTCATTGATTGTACACAGTTAGTTTTTTACTTTATTTTGTTTGAAGCCAAATAAAGTAAACATAATAAAAAAGTAATATTCTTTCCCATGTTTCATCTATAGGTCATTCAAAAAATAAAGCACCTGAGTAAAACGTTTTATATTGTTATATTTCAATTAAACTTAAATATTGTTAAAATGTATATTTCAGAAATATTTTTCTTCAATATAATTATGAAATTTCAGATGATTTTCAAATTGATTCTAGAAAAGAAAAAAAAAAAAAACAGCTGTGAGATTTTTTAATGGCACTTATGTCACAAATAAAATTTTGAATTGCAATTCAAAATTTTATTTGCGAGTTGCAAGTGTTCAAATTTAGAAACCATGTGATTAAAAAGCAGGAGTCTGTCCAGACTTTTCTCACAGAGTCCTGTTTTTGTGAAATTGTGAATTTTTTTTCTTATTTGTGAACATTCTTGTCAGAATTTTGCGAATTTTAAATTACGATGTCTTCAGGTTCTATTTTTCATATGTATAAAGTTATATGCTCTTTGCTGTGTTCAACTGCTTATTTACAAGCCAGATTTTATTATCTAATGATTAAATTTGTGAAAAATTCAATTTAAACATGAAGAAATTCTGTAAAAAGTCTATTTAAGAGACAAATAATTTTGTGAAGGGTCCTGTTTTGGGATGAAATATTTTTGTGAAGAATCGTATTTGGGGATAAAAAAAATTTGTGAAGGGTCTTGTTTTAAGATAAATAATTTTGTGAACTGTCCTTTAAAGGACCTAAAATTTTCCTAAACATATCCCTGAAAAGTGTTTTCCATTTTTAAATAAAAGCATATTAAAAAAAACCTTTTAAAGAATTTCATGATTTAGCATTTTAAACAAAATTTCCGGGTGCGACTGATAATTTCTCCCTCATGATGATATTTCGATGGCTGTCAAGTCCTAAAAACTATCGTAAAATGCTAACTTTTAACAACATTTCAATTTCTTCATATCTGAATGAAATCTGTGTAAATTATACATTTTTAGAAATACTAATGCAAATATTATGTGTTTATGAAAGAAAAGGAATTAGCGAAAGTATAAGAATAAACATCATTTTAACATTTGAAAATACAGCAAATTTTGTCAAAAAAATGCACAAACTTTGTCATAATTGCGAAAAATTTGCAAATTTCCTCAAAAGATCTCGAAAAATCCATTCGTCAAAGGGCTGCGGAAAAAATGTTGTGTCACAGTTTGGTTTCCTTCCTCCACCCCTCCGCACACACATACACTGTGGCGAAACATATCAGAAAATTTACTGTGAATTTCAGTTCCCTCACCCCCTCAGATTCACCCCTGAAGTGACCCTTTGACAAATTCCGCATTTTTCCTGTGATCCCTTAAAGAAATTTGCATTTTTTTCTCGATTTCTCAACCAAATTTGAGTTTTATCACACTGTGACAAATTTGACGTTTTTTTTTTTTTTTTTTTTTGTGACACTTTGCAGTCATGCTCTTTCCCATGGAATTCCATATGCACTAAAATTTGTTGCCATTTTTATGTGTGTGTATGTGGGGGGGGGGAGGCAGTAAATACAACAAAAACACAAGTACACACTGCGTCCAAAATTGAGAAAATTTCTTCAAGGGATTGCAGGAAAAAATGAAAATTTCTCCAAAGTATAAAAAATATATATATATAAATTTGTTAAACAATCAAGGAAAAAAATTTCTTCAAATGATCGGGGGAGGTAGCACGATTTCCATCGCATGATTCCAGAAAAAAAAATGTGATTTCCTTCATAGGATTACGGAAAAGACGCTGTTTATGTTAAAGGATCGCGAAAATACTCGAATTTCATTGGATAATTGTGAAAGATACTCCAATTTTTGTCGAAAGATTGGAGAAAATATTCTAGTTTTGTTGAAAGATTGGGAAAAGTATGCAGATTTTGTCGAATGATCGGGAGAAGTATGTGGGTTTTGTTGAAAGATTGAGAGAAGTATGCAGATTTTGTCAAAAGATCGAAAAAAGTTTCCAGTTTTTGTCGAAAGATCGGGAAAAGTTTGCGGATTTTGTCAAAAGATCGGGGAAAATATATTTTTTTGTCGAAAGATCATAGAAATTATGCGAATTTTGCTGAAAGATCACAGAAAATATGCAATTTTTGTGATAAGTTCACAGAAAATATCCAAATTTTGTCATAAGATCACAGAAAATAGACATATTTTGTAGTAAAATTGGGGGGAATTGCATGTTTTGTCGAAAGTTTGAATGAAAATAGCGCATTTTGTTGAAAAATTGGAGTATAATTGTGAATTTTGGCAAAAAAGTGGAGGAAAATCGTGAATTTTGTCAAAGGATTGGGAAAATCTGTGAATTTTCTTAAAAGATCACGAAAAATATGCGAATTTTGATGAAAAATTGTTGAAATTATGCAAATTTTCTGAAAATATCGTAAAAAATAAAAACACTAATTTTGTCTAAAAAGGGTGAGAAAAACCACAAATATTGCTAAAGGATCATGGATAAATGCGAGTTTCATGGAAAAGACTGGGAAAAAAAAGGTGTGATTTTCATAAAATACTCATGAAAAACACTGCAAGAAAATGCGAATTTTGTCAAAAGTCCATGAAATCCTGAAAGTTCAGTTTTTTTTGCTGAACCTGTAGCATGATAATCCCTTTATCAAAATTTGTGATATCAGTAAATCTGAATTTTTGATCTGATAACCGATTTTTCATAATTTTTGGAATTGAATGCGTTGATTGTTTGAAAAATTCGAAGCAGAATCTCTTTTTTTGCAGTGGAAAATAGTATGAAAATTGTCACTTGATTGCAGGAAAAAATTGCGAAATATGTCGATTGGACGGGAAAAAATCATGAATTTCAACTATCTTTCACACTAGAAAACTTGCAAAATGTGTCAATCAGTTGCACAAAAATATCACAAAATTAACGAAACGGTCGTAAGAGTTGATCATAGTTTCAAAATGCAAAATTTTTTGGGCGAGAGCTTGCTGCCCACGTTATATTTTTGTGCGGGATTTCATGAATTTTGTCCTATTTATACATTTTCTAAGAGAAAATACTGGTACAAAAAAATTTCCTGGTTGTGAAATTCCAGGTTCCATGCTAACCCTGCCATACAAAATCCAAATCAATCTGCACTCGGCTGTCTGGCTGCATTCGTGAATTATACAAATGTAGTAGCCTTTGAAGATAGTTTTACTTTGTTCAGCTGTGTTTTGACATATATTATTAGCGAGTAATGGTTCGATATTTTGTATCTTAAAGAATCCTGTTTCTTAGAAACGAATATGTGCAGTTTGCAACAGCTCTATCCTTGAAGGACATAAGATTAATTCCGAATTTTTAAAGTTATATTGTCATTTCCAAACTTCATGTCATTCGTAATGTTTTTCAAAAATGTAATAAAATCATAATGCAGTTTCCCCCAAGTTTAAAAAAGGGCAGGGTGCTACTGTTCTGAAAAGGGCACTTTTTACATTTTTCAGGGCACTTTTATAGAGTTGAATCTAGAATCTAGCGGTTCAAAAAGCTGTGAAAAAACAAAAATTTCATCAAAAAATTGAAAAAAAAAGGTAAATTTTGTTAAAAGATCGCGAAAAAACGGGCAATTTTGTTAAAAGATCGCAAAAAACAGCAGATTTTGTTAAAAGATCGCAAATAACGGCATATTTTGCTTTAAAAAATCGCAAAGAGCATATTTTGCTAAAAAAAAAAAAAAAAAAAAAAAAAAAAAAAAAAAAAAAAAACGCGAAAAAACTGTAAATTTTATTAAAAGATCACAAAAACAGCAATTTTTGTTAAAAGATCGCAAAAAACGGCATAATTTGCTAAAAAATCATGAAAAACGAGAAATCTCGTGAAAATATCAAGAAAACTGAAGTTTTCACGGAATTTTCCGTATTATTGCGATTTTTGGACGAAATTTGCCGATTTTTTCGCAAATCTTTTGACGAAATCTGCCGTTTTAATGCTATTTTTTGACGAAAGTTGCCGATTTTTTGTGACTCATTTGTCAAAATTTTCCGTTTTATTGCGATTTTTGGAAGAAATTTGTCGTTTTTTACTATCTTTTGAAGAAATCTGCCATTTAGGGAAACTTCATGATGAAATTAGCCATTTTTTTGTGAATCTTGCCGGAAATTAGTCATTATTTCGCAATTTCTAACGAAACTTGCCATTTTCTTAGCGATTTTTTGACGAAATTACCCGTAACACAGGACGCGGATGAGGCTGTCTTTTGCGTTCCATCGCCGATTTTTTGCTTAATTTACGTGCTATAGCGCATTTGGGGTCATCGCTCGAGAGCTGCGTTTTTTCAAATGTGGGGCAAGAAGGGTGCTATTTTTTTTAATGAATGACACGAGAGGCGCTAGTTTTTGGATGAGGATCGCTATTTTTTAAACCAAAGGGCAGGAGGGATGCAGCGCCCTCCTGAAACCCTCTGGGGGAAACTCTGAAATGTTTAAAGGGATAGCCTTGCAAGGCATTGATACTTCATCTCTATTACATAGATAATGTTCTTTTATATTTTTAAAATTCTGTCTTTTTTTATGTAGGTTTTTTTAGATTATCCTGTTTTTAAATTTAGGGGGTTGGGGGGGGGGATAAAGAATACTGATTTTAAAAATGTCGTTAATTGTCGAAAATGATAAATCTCAGAATATGTTTTGTATTAGTCCATACTTAATTTTATCTATTTAATCTCTTTCAGCTTCTGCTTCCACAGTTCAAAAGCACCTGAGTTTGAACATTTCCTCTTAATGGATAAGTGCAGTCTGCAGTGCTTACAAAAAAAACTTTCAGGACCAGAAAATCAAGTATATATCATATGCATTTTCACCATTTTTTCTAACTATCTAAATGTTTGAAGATTAGTCATAATTCTTAGAGATTTTTTTTTTCCTCTCAAGAAACTCTTCTTTATAGTGCTACAAATTATTAATGTTTGTTAGTTGTTACTAGTAAGTGATGAATTAATTTAGTTGCATTTGACAATTACAAAATTATTTTCTTTTGTAAAATTTGATGCCCAAGTTTTATTTATTTTTTTCTTTTTTTAAGTAATAGTGGTATGCTGCAGATTTTGACTTCATGTTAACTTATTCAAGTGTAGATAGTGTGTGTATATATATATATATATATATATTTATTTCCCCCCCCCCCCCACCAAAATAATTGCGTTACCAACATTAGATAAAATTTTGTGCTCGATTTGCATGTAGCATTAAATTTCTATTATTAGATAGCACCTGTTGAGACTTGACGGTAAATAACTTAAATGTTTTATTAGAAAAATTCTTAAATTTTTACGCTTAAAATATTGAAACCATGATAAATAACTTCTATAACGCATAAATGATTCCCATATCTGAAAAGCTATTGATGGTGCTGTTAGTCTAACCTCTTCAATGAATTAAAGAATTTTAAGTTTATAATTTACAACCAAATATGCTTACTTTTTTGTCAGAAAATTGACTTACTGGGTAGAATATTTTTGTTTATTATGTTTTTTTAAATAACTTTTTTTTTAAAACTCTACAACCATTTAAAAACTGATGTGCATTTATTTTTCAATCTCATTCTCAAAAAACCTCAATTTGGATACAGCTAAAAATTTATATGTAATTTTAATTACTTGAATTTTGCATTTTTAAAATATTAAAACATAGATATAAAGGCAATTTCTTTTGTAGTTTCTTTGGTGGTTATACTTTACTTTCTCACACAGTAATATTCTCGATAAGTGGTCGGAAAATATAACAAGTTGTAGATCAGCTTGTTTTATTTGATAATGGAGGAATTTCATGATTTTCCTTTTCACATTTCTATTGAAGATCACAAAAAATCAAGAAAATCGATACTATTTTTATGTATATTTGAAGCTTTAATAATTCACTAAATGAATTTTAAAATGTCAGTTTTTGTCTTGTGGCAAAACACTGCATCACGCACGAAAGCGACTGTGATGTCATTTACCATGTTAACACCGTCGTGCTATATTGCTGGCATAAGTATTTGACATATTTCTCATAGGTACTGTTTAAATTTTTTACATCAAAAAAAGAGTAGCAAAATGTGTTATAAATATTGTATAGTACTATATTGCACAAATAGTACAGTAAATTCGCTGCTAATAAGCACTTTTTTAGTGTTCCTAAAGATTATAATAAAGATAATTTATTCTGATGTTAACATGAAAGAAATATTTTTGTAAACTTAAAATCTGCTATTCTTCATTTGTATGTGTATTTATTGATTGAATCTAAATATTATTATTATTTAAAATGTGAATCTGAATATGCTTATAAAAAGAAAAAAAAATTATATATCATATATATAGTCATAAATTTTTATTTTTACATATTAAGAAATACCAAGTAACTGATAGTTTATGTTTGAGATAAATAAATATATATATATAATATTGAATAAAGGGCAAAATTAGCACTGGCCACAGGACCAGTAAATGAGAAAAAGCGGTTAGTGAAAAACTGAAATATCAGCGGCCACTTTTTCATACAGAGAGAATAAAATTTTCTTGCATTTCAAAAAGTATTCTGCTTTTTTTTGTTCCAGTATATTTTAACATATTTATTTGAACTATTTAGTTTTAAATTAACTCTTGTAAAATTTTTACTATTTAGTATTTCTAAATAAAAAAGTGGCCACTTAAAAAACTAGTCCTACCATCCAGTGGCCGCTAATAAAATTTCCCAATTTTGCCCTGTATTATTCAATAATCATAATGCAATTTTTTTTAAGCCTCTAATTTTGATTATCCATCATGTATAATTTTATTCATTAAAAAAATAAATAATACAATCCCTTATGAAAACAAATTTTCACTGAAACCATACATTTTGAGCGAAGCATATTCAGATTTTTTAATAAACATTTTTGCTTTAGTAGCATATCCAGAAGGAAAAAGAAACAGTAGGGGGGGAGAAGGAAGAAAAGGTTTGTTTTCAGAAGTTTTAATTCACATGAAAATTCAAAGTTTAAAAGATTTTTAAGGGAGATTTTAACCCCATAAATAACACTTTTGGTTTCAGAAATGTTTTGAATATATATATATACATACAATATCATAGCTGCTAACTCTCCTGATTTTTTTGCCCGAAAAAATTTAATACAAATTTTTGTCTTGTTCAATTGATAGATTACGTTGATTTGAAATAGTAAAATTTACTGTAAATTTTTTCCGGGTTTAAAAAGCGAAGGATGTTGGCAGCTATGCAATATTTTGCTTGTTGTGTGCATACAATTAAGCTTTTTTTTTTTTTTTCCATGAAAATTTATATTTTATCTCATTTGTAAAATAACATTTCTAATACCGCCTAGAAGTTTATTTTTTTATTTGTAATTATTAGTTACCATTACATGTTTTTAATGTATATATGTACTTTATAGGATTAAGTGAAAATTTATTATTTCCTGTAAATTATAATTAAATTTGGTGCCAAATGCCCAAATGTATTTAAGTTTAGATGAATAACATTGGATAAATAACACTTTTGGTTTATATATTTTTTTTTCACTCTAACAAAAAATAAAGCAAAAATTTTCAATTTGAAATTTAAAAATTGTCTGCTGATCCAACATGACACGTAATCTATGATACATACACATATAATTATACTTTTTATAAGAAATCATTAGCTAAACTAACATAATAAATCAGAATAAATAATTTTTTTATATATATCTTATTTTCTTTTAAAGGCAAATACTAGCTAAGAAGTTATGCTCTGTATACGAAAAATTTCCAAATTAATATTCTGTTTTAAATATTTTTGATATGTCACCGATTAATTGTATATTTAGTAAACTTCAAAGTCAGTATACTAAACATTTTTTACTTCATTATTTGACATACATTAATATTTAAAACAAACCAAATATTAAAAAGTTACTCATTTTGTTTATGCTTTTTTCTAATAAATTATCATGCATTACTTGAGACAAGTAATAAGCACTTTTTAAAATATTAAAAAGTGAAAATAATCAAACTTTTTTCATAAATAGGTAAATTTTCTGATGTTCATTTGTTTCTGTTTCAGATGCAGTTTGTCAGGAGCAATCTGTTACCAAGTCTGCTGTTGAAGACATAATTAAAACATGGCTAAGACATGCTAAAGAGAGAAAATATTATGTTAAGAGAAAAGATATAACTGTATAGATTAATAAGAGATGGATAAAATAAAAATTGGTGTACGGATCTAGAATTCTCCTTTTCATTTTTTCCTTTCAGACCATTCCTCCCCCCCCCCCCCCCCCACAACCAAAAAAAAAAAAAAAATATTACAACTCAGCTTAGAAAGCTTATTTCTATTGGAAATTTTTCATGGTCATTCAAAAAGAAATGTTTAATTGAACAAATTTAATTATGGAATATGTTAAAATTTATGTTACTTTTTTATCAAATTAAAAAAAAAAAAAGAATTCTTTAATCGCCTATATTTTTTGTTCAAAAACTAAATTAATTTTTCAGTAATTGCTCTTCTAAAAAAAATCATTACTTTTATTTAAATAGTAACCTTGATTTATTCTGATCTACATACAAAAGACGAAAAATAATTTTCTTTTTTATCTTTGATTTGTTTTAATTGCAAAGTAATTTTAATTTGCCAAATGTCATTTTTTATCAAAATTAGTCTAGTGGCCTAGTGTGATTTATTTTTTAATAATGATATATTGCCTATGAACTGTAAATGGGCCTGTCCCTTTAGGTTTTATAATAAGATAATCTAGATCTAGAGATGGATGTTTGTAAAGTACTCTAAAATCATGCAAATTTGTCTGCTTGTAGAAATATTAGCATTTCCCTTTGCAGATGAAACATATTGGCAAGATTATCTTATTCATGAACTATAATGTGCCATGCTTAACATTTTGTGATACAGGCAGAATATATTGCAAAAAACATTATCGAAATGGACATTTTAAAAGAAATTTCTGGAAGCAAGAGAATAAGAATAAAAATAATGTTTGTACTAATAAAATAACTGTTTAGAAAAGTGCAAAATAAAAACACACAACTGCTTATACATCTCTTCAAACATTATGTCAGCGAGTTTCATGCTTTTATTTTTTAAAATGTGTCATAAAATTTTATCTTTTCAGAAAAAATATTTTTTGAAATAAATTCTCTTAAAAAAGGATTTTTATTTATTTATTTTTTATTTTTTTTTTTTTACCATTTTTGTAGTATCCGGGACATTTTACAAGAAAGGTCCTAACTCTGTTAGTACCATTTTGGATCTTCATTGACTCCATTATTATTATTTTTGTTTTAAAGATTTTGTTTAAAGCTAAAAAGAAAATTATAAATTGAAAATCATAAAATCAACTTGATACCTTGTAAGAAGCGTCACTAAATAAAATTTCTCATGCAGATAATGGAAAAACAAGAATGCTCATTCAGAATTAAAATCTTGGCTAGAAGAACTAAAAGTGCATTCTGTGAATACTTCAAAAAATATTATTTAATCTACTAATGTATATAATAAAGCATTCATCATAATGTAATGGAAAACTGGTCTCTGTAAATGATCTGACAATTTGTCTGTTTGATTATTATTTAATATTGAGAAAAAGAAAACTTCACTTAAAAACACCTGCTCGCTAATGCGAAACATTTAGGTAGGTTCTTGTTTTAATTTCAAAATTTTTAACCTTTTATTTTTCATTCCACAGCTAAGGTCTATTTTTAATAAGAGTATTTTGTACTTTTCCAATTTTAGTTGCAGTTTTTTAAATACAGGTACTTTTGTTTTACCAATTCTGAAAGTAAAAATACATTCATTTAAAAAAAAAAAAAAAAAGTTATTGCATAATAGCTTTTGCTACCCTAAATTGTTTAAAAATATTTAAATTTAACACATTGCGATCCATGGTGACAACACTGAACTTTGCTTCGGCTACTGGTGACTGACAATGTAATATATGATATAAAATAAAAATAGTGTTTAAATAATTAAAGTAAAATCCTATAATTTTAAGTTTAATTAAGTTCAGTAAAATTTAAATAAATCTTCAGGGATTGCTTAAAACAATATATTTTTAAACTCGGTGACTGACATGGCATTTGACGTGTTAATAGAAAAATTCAAAAATCTGTCCAATTAGCAAATGTGTTTGCTAGAAGACACTCATGGATGTCTTCGAATGGAGAGTCCCCTTGAAAAATAGATGCATCACTACAAAGCTCATTATAAATAGACAGAAAAGTTTATTTTACCATGAAGAGCTGAAGAAGCTCTTGGATTATTTTTTTTATACATACGTTAAAAAAAGAGCTATATTTGGATAAAATAATGCTGAAGATCATACTTTTTTATACACATGCAGAGGTCGATCCAGGCAAAATTTGAGGTCTATTGTCCCTTCAAAAAAATTAATTTAATAAAATGGGCCACTTCACGAAATTTCTTTTAATAAAATAGGCTATTTTATAAAATTCTTTTTCATAAAAACTGTTTAAAAATGTGTAATTGTAAATATAACCAGTTTATGAAAAAGAAAAACTTTAGCAAAAGGATTTAAAGATGTTTTTGTTAATAAATGCTTGTATTCGAATTTGCGTAACTGGGTTTCTAATTTCATTACTATTACTATTTTTTTACCACAGAAATAATTTTGCTTTTCACAAAATGGGCCCCAAGAATAAAAATCTGGATCAACCCCTGACATGTCAAAAAAGAAAATTATATACTGCAGGTTGGATTTGGGTAATCCAGGGGGTATCTGCAACTGTCCTATTACTGTACAAAATGTGTAGTAAAATGTTGTCCACAGGACATTGGCAGGTTTCACACTTCGAACTTAAGGGGATGTCCTACAACTGTCCACAAGACGAATTCACCCATCCATAGGATATCAGCTAATCTGGAATATGGCATTATTAGGATGATTTTAGGACAGTCCAGAGGTTATCATATAAGCATCCTATAACCATCCTAAAGGTGTCATCAAGTGACATCCGTAGGATGTTGACAGGTGTGACATTTCGAAACCCAGGGGATGTTCTGTAACTGTCGATAGGACCAATTCATCGGTCCGCAGGATATCACGCATGTCCGAAGCGTGATATCTTCTGGATGTTTTTAGGATGTATTTGTGTTGTCTGGGTTTTTTAGAATTCAGATTTTTTTTATTTGCACCACTTTTGTGAAATGACAAATTTCCGATTGTTTTCGCCTTCAGTAATATGTCATTAAATAAGGCGCATTTTACTATGTCAAAAAAGTGGTGCCAGTCAAGAATCTGAATTTTAAAAAAGTAGCCGTTCTGACAACACTGTTATCGGGTATTGGTTTATCCTATCACACCTCCATAAAAAGTCACCCCAAAAGTTATTTCTCTCACCGACAACACTTATAAAGGATAGATGAGATTACAGATAAATGTGTTTCACAGGCAGATAACGACATTTTCTTTTGCACTCTTGCAGTCATAATGTTTAATATAAAAAAAAGAAAATTTGTCAGCAGGTTTTCTTTTGATGATAGTTGATTACGCAGTTGTACACCATCCTTTTTAGCACTTCTTTTGTTTCCGACAATACTCTGGCGGTGACCTCTTGTATGTTCGATTCTTTTGAGGGTCGTAATTACGACCTCCCTAACATTTGCGATCGCACATTAGAAAAACCTGCCTAGCACAGCCTACGACATATCGGTGCGTCCAGCCGATTGTTCGATGATAGTTTCGATTTGGAATGCCTTCTTTTGTCTTCGAGATCTTACTTCGATACGGTCACAGGAAAATGAGCATTAGTATTTATGTTTCTAACTCCTTCCCATTTTTTGCAAGGAAATCATCAAGTTGGTGAAATTATATAGAGTTAAATCAATGGCAGT
Source organism: Maratus speculifer (assembly GCA_964019185.1). Lineage (NCBI taxonomy): Eukaryota > Metazoa > Arthropoda > Arachnida > Araneae > Salticidae > Maratus > Maratus speculifer. Next base: position 26,835,856 of record OZ025300.1, read on the forward strand.
CTCTGTAAAGGATGATATTATTATAGGGGAAATGGATCTAATAATACTTTATTACGCCCTTGATATTATTTTATGTTGCTTTGGCTTTAAGAACGATATGTAAAGGAAATCGGAGGTGAGATTTAGAAATTCGTTATCCATTGTTTAGAGAGAAAGCGCGAGAATTTACATGTTTCTTTTAGAGGGTTGAAATAGAAAAGGCGTTGCTACATTTACCCTTACTATCTGATACATATTAACATCAATCATTTTACGCAATAATTTACTTTCAAAAACAGCTCATGTTTTTTTTTCTGTTTTTCGTAAAGAAATCACCAAGTTAATAAAATTACATAGAGTTAAGTTAATGGCAGTTTCTATAGTGGATGTTATTATTATAGGGGAAATGGATCTAATAACGCTTTATTTTTAATATTATTTTATGTTGATTTGGTTTTAAAAACGATATGTACAGCTTAAATTCCAAATATTAGAATAATAATTACTTTTTTTTACAAATTGAAAATATCGTATGTTAATTTTAATGTTTTTTATGCAAATATGCAAAGGATATTTTTATTAAGAAATAATTGTTGATTAAACTTATTTATTATCTTAAAATTAATAATTATCTTAAATGATTAAAATTTTTAAAAAGATTAATTAAAAAAATTATTTTGAAAAGTCAAAATATTAGAATATTTATTAAAGTGGTTCAAAATATTAGATTATTTCACATTAATTATCACACCATAACTGGTGACATCATTGATTAAATTCAGATGATTTTATTTAAAATCAGTATTCTTTTTTAAATTTGTTTGCTTAAAGTCTTAAAATGAGTCTGGTAAGTGATATTCCTGAATCTTTTAAACTTTGTATGGTAGATTGTATCGGCACGGTAAAAATCAATGCTATATAACGAATTATTTACATTGTTCGCATTCAAGCGTTAATAAAATACCAATACAAAATTCAAAAAATGGAAAACTTCCAAATAATCCCCGAAACTTCGCCTGAAAAAAAAATATCTGCTACAGATGACAGGAAATTGAAGCGTTAGTTAAGAAAAACCGTTTTAAAAGTATGTGATTCTTGCACCGAAAATGGAAAGGAGCGAAGAAGAGTGGGAAAAGATATTATATAGTGATGAAAGCATGTTTTATGTTTCATATGGTAATCAAAGTATTCGAGTTTGGCGAATGAAGCAAGAGGCATTTGATAAAGAGTGCCTTAAAAGCTCCGTAAAATTTACTTTATTAATTATTTATTAAAAACTCCAAGAAAATCCTAAAATCTATTTGGGCTAATACTGATAGAAATGTTTGTAAACACCGATTGTACCTTGCTATGAAAGCTAAATGGGGATGCTACAAAATATTATCTTCCATTTACTTCATATTCATCAGGTAATATTCTAAGGAAAAATAAAATACTCTAATATTTTGAACCAATCTAAATTTTATTCTAATATCTTGATATATGTTTCAGAAAGATGTATATCTAATTTGTTGTACTGTATTTATATTTTATATATGATAAAATCTTATCCAAACATTCCAGATTTAATTTATAAGAAAGTTAATTGCATTTACTTAGTACTAAAAATAAAAAATTGAAAAAAAAATTATTTTTATTTTTCTCAATTATTCTAGTATTTTGAATATATGAGCTGTATAGGGAATTGGTTTTGAAATTTAGAAATTCATCACCCATTGTTTAATAACTTAACTGATTCCTTTTTTTACGAACAATAAATTGAAAATAAGGATTAACACCACCTTTTTAAGCTAAAATATTCGTAATATTTAATATAAACATTTGCGTATTTAAATAGTATGAAATTGTATTTAAAAAAATTAGTGGTATCAAAGGGAAGCGGTTAAGGTGCTAGTTGAAAAATTGCATACTTCTTTTAGAGGAAAATAGAAAAGGCATTGTTTGATTTACCCTGTCAATTTGATTGCATATGAACATATGGACATAAATCGTTTTATTTTCAAAAACAATTCGTTTTTTTTTTTTTTTTTTTTTTTTTTTTTTCTTTTAATAAATATTTCTATCTAAGGAATTCACCAAGTTATTAAAGTTATATATAGCAGTTTCCATAGAGGTAGAGGATATTACTATTACAGGGGAAATGGATCTAACTAACGCTTTATCCTTAATATTATTTTACGTTGCTTGTTTTAAAAGCGAATCATTTTATACCTTTGATTGTAGGACAAACACAATAATAAAACTACGAGTAAACCACTAGTGGCAGGCCCTGACTATTGCATGGGCACCCGGAGCTCGTGCCCTGGGTACAAAATTTTTCATAATTTCATCTAAATTCCCATTGAAAAATTATAATTGTGAAAAATGTGAAGTATGAAAAATTAATGCTACGAAATGACAAAAAAGTCGGTTAAAATATATGGTTAAAAGCGATTTCAATACATGACACAAAAACGTGTTATAGTCAGGCCCTGACTAATGGTATTAATTTTTGGCTTATGCACCACTTCACTTACGGAAGACATGGATCATTAGATTCTCCTAATTAATATTATTCCATAAAAAATAAAGATTGATTCTTGTGCTCGATACCTTACGTTTTTGTACTATCAACTCTTGGTCTATTAAAGTGCTAATCAGGAACTTAAATACTTTTTTTAGAAGGTTAAAAAAGATAAGGCGTTGCTCGGTCCACCCTTTCAATCCAATACATATTAACATCAATCATTTTACATGGTAATTTGCTTTCAGAAACAGCTAATTTTTTTTTTCTTTTTTTTTTTTTTTTGTAAATAAATATTTTGCAAAATAATAAAAAGGAAATCATCACGTTAATAAAAATACGTAGAGTTAAGTTAATGTCAGTTTCTATCGAGGACGTTATTATAGTAGGGAGAGTGGATCTAATAATGCTTTATCCTTAATAAAACTTTATGTTGCTTTAGTTTTAAGAATGATGCATGTGCAGGGAATCGTGGGTGAAATTTATAAATGTGCCACCCATTATTTAAAGCACTAGTCAAAAGTTTGTTTATTTACTTATTTATTTTTAGAAGGTTAAGATAGAAAAGGTGTTTCTCAGTTTACCCTTTTAATCTAAGGTGTTCTGGTGTAATAACGCCAGGCGGGGTAATAACGCCAAGTGCTAATATTACGCATAATTATGAAATAATCTGGTAAATGACACCCATGTGCTCTGCGCAGAAGGGTTTTGAGTCATATAAATCGCAAAAAACAGCTTAAAGTTAATTAGTTCTATTTGTAGGCCTTATTGCTTTTACAAGCTACTAAAATTAACGCTTGATCAAGTTTTGCGATATACATTTTGTGATGTGAAGACTATTTTTTTTATCCGTAAATACATTGTTTATTACATAAATTTGTAGTGCATTTCATGTACATTCAAAATATTGTAGAAGATTTTGGATATCTTCTCGAGATAATTTGTAATTTAAAATGTACTGCGCAATAAGTATATCGGTGTAATAACGCCAATCCTTGTCATTAATACCCCGGTTGTTTCCCAACAGTGGCCGAACTACATCCTAAATACTGATTTAGATAAACACAGTTAAAAACGTGCAATGTTTCTAATAGTTCTGTTTAAACGGTCCTTTTTAAGCAAAAAGTAGCATAAAATCTGATATTCTTTTGCCTCCCCCCCCCCCCCCCCGCTACACCACACCTTTATTTTTCTTACACTTTCACAAAAAATTGAACATTTTCAATAGCTTAGAATGTAATTTGTCAATTTCTAGAGCTGTAGAATTTGTATATTTAGAACTGGGCAATCTACATGCCATTATTTCATCTTTTTTTATAGTTTTGTTTGCATGGCGTTATTACCCACATAGGTGGGTAATAACGCCAAATAGCATTGGTCAAGAAATCACGCCATTATATTTTATGAATACATATCTGTTAAATTATTTTTTTATGTACACAGTCAATGAGTTGCTGTATCAAATCCTATATTTGTTTGAAAAATACAATCTAAAACTAAGCCCTGAAAATTGGTAGAATCTTAACGTGGCGTTATTACCCCAGGATACCTTAGTACGGAAATAACATCAATCATTTTACACAACGATTTACTTTCAAAAAGAGCTCATGTTTTTTGAGGTTTTCCGTCGTGAATTCTGATATTATTTCTTTCCACAGATTTTAGAGCAATGAGAATAATAAATCTACCAATTATAGGTTCTTTCTATATGATTTATGTCCTGTTACTTTTAATATGGGACAAGGAAATCGATGGAATGTTTAGCTGTAGAAAAAACTGAGACCAGGTCAAAAAATCTTTCAAAACAAATACCTATTAAGACAAAACATTTATTTTACTTTTATTAATTACAGTACTAGTACTTTACGGATGCATTAAATTGAAAAGGACAACTTTGTGACATAAATTTTAATAACATAATTTCTGAATAACAACGTTTGCCAGTTTAATGCATTTACGAACAAAAATCAAGTAAAACTTATGTCATAAAGTTACCATTTTGCATTTAAAAACCAGCCTTAAAATAAAATCAGTTTAGATTTCTTTTATGCATTTCTACGACTGCTTTAAAGCAATTATAGTGTAAAGCTTCTAATAATTTGTTTCTGGTCAAACCTGTTAGATTGGTCATTGAGATAAATCAATTTTTTTTATCATTTATTTGTATTTCGGCGATTGCAAACTGTTGTAGTCAGACCACATCGCCTCAAAATATACTTCACATATTTGTGGAATAATTCTGCGCTTGTTGAAATGAACATTTGGATTTCACTTTTTATTTTTTTATTTTTATTATTATTATTATTAACTATTTGGGAAAATAGTTGTTGTATTCCGTAAAGAAACGAGAAACCTGAAATACACCTCAATGCTTTTATTGGTTGAATTCCGCAACTTATTTCATTTTATTCTTTTTTGATTGGTTTATTTTAAAGTCTAGAAATGGAACACTTCTGTTGCCACAATGACAAAAAAGTATTAAAAACTACAAAAAAATTAATAACTCAATAACAAATTTAGATATAGGTTTCAAACAAGTTGCATTTAAAAATAAAAATTTTTCTGTCTACGACGGTGTAAAATTTGAAAATTTGCGATGCTTAAAAAATTTAAAATTTACAGTACCGAAAATTGTGAAACTGAAATTTCATTTAATATTTCTTTATGATTGGCCCAAGAATATTAACGTGACTCTATATGTCCAGCATATTAATTAATATAACTCTGTTATTACGTAAGCTACTTTTTAATTACCATAAATATGATGTTATTATTCTTTTTTTCAAATATAGAAATCATTTATAAGTTTAAAATTACGGTCTTTGAAAATATTATTTTCCAAATAGTCGTTCTAATTTGTTAAATTACAATTTTATAAATTACAATTTCATTTGAACAGAATTGAATTTAACTTTTTTAAATTCTTATTTGTTACCAAAATTTAATATTAAATGTAGAAATAATTAAATCAAATATCTTAATATCTGTTCCTTCTCGGGCTTAAGTAGTGTAGTATTTTTTTTTTTTTTTTTTTTTTTAAGCATAGTTTTGAATATTTGATTCGTCCTAATTGACGAGATCTCATTACATGCTCTTAAGGCTGCTCGTCACACAGTATCTGAACTCCTCTCGGTAACCTCAAGTCTATGGGTGTTTGATCCATTCTTATATTTAAAATATCTCCTCAGAATATTAATATATTTTATTTTTGTTTCCTGTGTACTCCAAACATGTTTTTTTTTCCTTAGTTGTCAAAGTATTTCTAAAATCTATGCTGATTTTAATATTTGTGTTAAAAGCGGAAAAACTGTAAGTAAAATTTTAACACTTCATGTAAAATTAAATATTGATTTAACAATGTTTTGGCTTTAAAAAAAAAAAAAAAAAAAAAAAAAAAAAAAAAAAAAAAGAGAGAGATAGAGAGAGAGAGAGAGAGAGATTAGTAAAGAAGAGTACCCAGAAAAAAGAAGTTAAAAATATTAATTCTCCGAGGAGATATTTTGACTACTAGAATGCATCAAACACACATAGACTTAACATTAACCTTTCGGGTCGAACTTTTTTTTTCAATTTTTATTAAAATAAAAAAAATGCTTTTATGTTAATAGCATTAACACTAGCTATTCAATTAAATTAATCAGTGTTTAACGAATATTTCATTGTCTGAAAGATAACGAATGTTGTTGTTTTGCGTATTATTCAATTACTATTCATATGACAATAGGCAAAGCAAGCATTTTTGGAGGTGTTTAGAAAATATTGTATTAAGGTATCCTGGGGTAATAACGCCACGTTAAGGTTCTACCGGCTCAGTTTTAGTTTGTATTTTTCAAACAAATATATGCTTTGATACAGCAACTCATTGACTATCTATATTAAAAAAAAAAAAAAAAAAAAAAAAAAAAAAAAAAAAAAAAATTAACAGATATGTATTCATAAAATGTAATGGCTTGATTTCTTGACCAATGTTATTTGGCGTTATTACCTACCTATATGGGTAATAACGCCATGCAAACAAAACTATGAAATAAGATGGAATAATTGCATGTAGATTGCCCAATTCTAAAAATACAAACTCTACAAACTTAGAAATTGACAAATTGCATTCTAAGCTATTGAAAATGTTCAGCTTTTTGTGAAAGTGTAAGAAAAATAAAGGTGTGGTGTGGGGGGGGGGGGGATGAGGCAAAAGAATATCAGACCGTGAGCTTTTTTTGCTTAAAAAGGACCGGTTAAATAGAATTATTAGAAACATTGCACAGTTTTAACTGTGTTTATTTGAATCAGTATTTAGGATGTAGCTCGGCCACTGTAGGGAATCAACCGAGGTATTAATGCCAAGGATTGGCGTTATTACCCCATTATAGTTATTGCGCTGTACATTTTAAATTACAAATTATCTCGAGAAGATATCCAAAATCTTTAACAACATTTTGAAAGTCCATGAAATGTACTACAAATTTATGTAATTAACAAAGTATTTCCGGATAAAAAAAATATAGTCTTCACATCACAAAACGTATCTCGCAAATTTTAGATCAAGCGTTAATTTTAGTTGCTTGTGAAAACAATAAGACCTAAAAATGAAACAAATTAACTTGAAGCTTTTTTTTTTTTTTTCCCGATTTATATAACTCAAAACGCTTCTGCGCAGAGCACATGGGTATCATTTACCAGATTATTTCATAATTATGCAAAATATTAGCACCTGGCGTTATTACCCAGACCACCTTAGAATAAGATTTAACTTATATTATAACTTTCTAATACTTTTTGAGCTTTATTATGTAAACATGATTCTTTCATGAAAGTAACTTAAAAGAATCGCAGATAATGCAAAGAGAATTAAGCAAAATAATAATACTAAATGCCAAAACAGAAATAAAGTCATGTAGTAAATACATAGACATATACTAACATTACTACATATAAATAATAGCAGAAGTATTTTGCAAAACAACATAATACGCTATTAGAACGCTTGTACTATTAATACTACACCGTAAAAAAATAGGATCGATCTACTAAAAAAATTTTAGTTTCTCTCAGTGATCCTTGCAATTACTAAAAAAAAATTTGTAATCTTACTCAGTTACTAGAAAATCTGTAAGAATTACTAGAAAAAAGCTAGCAACGAATAGAGTTTAGTTATATATTTTTAATAGCTATTACTAAAACTCACTTGGTGTGGCTGTGATAGCCTAGTGATCATAGCACCGAACTCCAAGCTGAAAGGTCCCGGGTTCGATGTTCAACACCACCAAAGACTCACCGAGTGTATGCAGTGTAAGTACTCGTCAAATGGGGTTATGAAAATCCTGTCGTAGCAGTTACCATGGGTAATGATCTCTGGACTTCTCTCCACTTCACAAGCACATCAAATTTGGGCAGGTGACTATGTTTGATGCTGCCATTGAGGCTTTTCCCAAAAACTTCCGCTGCAGAAGTCAGTCTTCTTACCCACTGGATGCAGTTCAAAGGAAATTCCTGCCTTCGGACACACGTCAACAACAAAACTCATTTGGGGGTTCTAGCTAAAAAGTTTTAAGTTAGTTATACGAAAAATTCTTTTTATGCAGTTTACAAAATAAATGTTTGTTTCACTTGCTAAAGTTGTTTTTGGAATAGTTACTAAGAATCTGCGAGTAACTGAAAATACTAAAAATACTAAAAATTATTTTGAAGCTGTTACTAAAATTTGCTTGGTGGCTCATATGAGCCACTTTTTTTAGTATACTAAAAAGTTTTAAGTGAATTATACAAAAAAAAAAAAAAAAAAAAAAATTGTTCAGTTTACAAAAGAAATGTTTGTTTCACTTTCAAAAAAAAAAAAAAAAGTTTGGAATGGTTACTATTTGTACTGGGAGTAATAGTTACTAAAAAATTCTGTGGAATACAAATTTACTAAAAAACTTTTAATAACCTCATGATTATTTTTTTATAGTGTACACCAGACTCTATTGTCCACCACAGTAGACAAAAATGCTATTTTCTGCCTACACTGTAAAAAAAAAAAAAAAAAAAAAAAAAAAAAAAAAAAAAAATTAAATAAAAAAAATCAAGAGGTTACTAAAATTTTTTTAGTAAATTTGTATTCCACAGAATTTTTTAGTAACTATTACAAAAGTTTTTTTTTTCTTTTTGCAAGTGAAACAAACATTTCTTTTGTAAACTGAACAAAAGAATTTTTTGTATAACTAACTTAAAACTTTGTAGTATGAGCCAACAAGCAAATTTTAGTAATAGCTCCAAAATTATTTTTAGTAACCATTACGTGTGCCCGAAAGGCTGCCTTCGAGCTGCATCCACTGGGTAAGAAGACAGACTCCTGAAGCGGAAGATTTTCGGCAAAGCCGCAATAGATGGCAGCACCAAACATTGCTACCTGCTCCGACATGATTTTCATAATCCCTTTGGTGGTGTCCAGCATCGAAACCGAGACCTTTCAGCCTGGAGTTTGTTGCTATGACCACTAGGCTATCACAGCCACACCAAGCGAGTATCAGTAATAGCTATTAAAAATATAAAAATATTAACTCTGTTCGTTGCTAGCTTTTCTCTAGTAACTCTTACAGATTTTTATGTAACCGAGTAAGATTACAAAAAAAAAAAAAAAAAAAAAAAAATTGTAATTGCGAGGATCACTAAAATTTTTTTAGTAGATCGACCCTTTTTTTTACAGTGTATCTAACAGATTTCTTTTACAGTTCTTATTTAAAGCTTAGGATATTCTGTAACATTATGCTCTCCGTAGAAAAATCGAGATAGCACCACAACAATAAATAACTTACTTCTTGAGATATCATCAATAGGAATGTTTGTCGGTAAGTTGTTCCGCATGAATTAAAATGTTTTTAAACCTACAACAATGTTATTTAAATGGTATTTTGTTTACTGATAATAATTTTTAGACTTCTTGGCCTGATGAATATTTGGAACACAAGTTCAAAAACACTTTATTTCTTTTGTTTTGAAATATAATAAACGCAGGCTGTAATATGAAAAAAATTGAAGTTATAACACATATTTTGTAAATTAAAAAAAATATGATGGAATGCAATTTTTACCTTGTTTTTAATACAAAATCTATAATATTAGTTCAATTTTCATGAAAATGTCAAAAAACTAAATGATAAAGGAATTATATACAAAAAGTTTAACTATTTTCCTGGTCTATAAGAAATATTAAGGTATGCTCTACTGAAACCTGAAGCAAAATATAAATTTAATAGCGTATCTACCAAAGAATTTAAAGAAGTAATTTGTATGAAAATCGATCTAATACCGAAAGTTGAATTAGCTGGTAATGTGTATACCATTTCTTTTAGAACTGGTTGGAATAGATTAATAGAATACATCGAAAAAACTAATTAAAAACTCAATAAATAAATAAATAAATTAATTAATTAATTAATAAAATAAAATAATGAACATAACGCAGGTATAAATTTTTGTCGCCAATCCACTGCTCTTTCTAGCTTCAAACAGGATATCGCAATAGATTTTCATCATACAAAAATCATATTCCCAACATCCAATTATTATGTGTGCATTATCAGAGAATTCGTAGAAATCCTATTCAAAAACAATCAAGTATGTAACGACGTCCTATCGTACAATATACCAAGTACATGGTTTAACATACTGAAAATAAATCCTGGCAATTTGAGAAAAATGAGGTATTAAAATTTATGATACAACAGTTAAATATTTCTTTTTAACGTTTTTATCTCAAATACTACTAATTCAATCTTCAAGCTACTCAATTAAAAATGAAAACTGACGAATGAATACAGAATGAAATGATAAAATAAAAGGACTGCAATTAATAGTAATATATATCTTCTCTCATTAAGCTTAATCTAAAGAACTACCTCTACTTTCAACTTTAATAATTATTGGCTCGTTCATTTTAAAAACGAAATCATGAATTTGTATAAATAAACAAAAATATTCTTCGAGGAAGAGTCTGATTAAAGACTTGAAAGTACTAAGATATTTTAAATAAAATCAACATCTGTATTTGATTATTTTAATCGCCTTTTAAGTAAACTGGAACATTTTAAAGTTTATATTACATATCTTGTGTTAAATACATATTTTTTTCCCTCAATTCGTGTAACCCGTTAATAGTTAGAAAATAGCAGATTCAATAGTGGGGAAATATGCAACAAAGAAATGAACATAGAGATATTCAGTAGCATTTCGATAACTACGAAACTGAACTTCAATTAAACTAGTCGTTAGGGGTCACCGTAATACTTACCCATCTTTGATATGCATATATAATATATGAAAATAAAACATTTGTAAACTATTTATAAAATGAATCGCAATTACAAAACAAAATTTAAACGTGTATTTTAATATTTTTATTATGCATAGTAATGCTCTATTAATGAGTTGCTGATGAATCTATTTCGGCAAATTATACAACACGCCAAACTACTCAAGTAAGTACTGAATTGCAAAAAAGAAACATCCTTATAACTCCAAAAATAATATTCTTATTAACTAACAATTTATTGCGTCGGATTAAGCATCTCATTTCGAATTAAAATATATCTTTGAATTGAAATTTGAATGAAATACAGGGTCATGAAAAATCGAAGAAAGTGGAAAACAGAATTACAGATATCACGGCAACTAATAATTTGATCAACTTTGTTCTTTATGCAAAATTTGTGTTATTTTATTGCCTTTTACGATCATTCCTGTAAATAAAAAATTTCGAAAATTTTTATATAACTTTCAGCAGAACGAATTTTTCGAAAGTCCGAAAAAAATAGTTCCGTATAATCGAGGTTACCGATATTAAATAAGTTTCGTTCCAATCTTACATATTAAGTACATACAAAATTTCAAGCCTCTATCTCAATTTGTTCGGGAGATAGAGCGTTTACAGACACACAGAGAGACGGCAATTTTTTTTTTTCCTAAAAATATGATTTTCGGAATCTCTACTGTCTGAAGCGTGTAAATCCGTCAAAAATTTTTTTTTTCGATTTTCAAAACGATTGCAAGACTTACGCTATACTACGTATAATGGGTAAGTAAAAAGTAAAAAAAAAAAAATATCTGTATGAGGGGGAGGGGGATCCGGAGGCTTGTACCGTGAATGCTTTACTTTTGAATAATGCTGTAATGTGTGGTGTCACAATACTAAAAATTAAATAAATTTTTAAAAAAAAATCTTGTAAAACAACCTATTTTACTAAAATTTGAATATAAAAAAAATTAACTGTTTTAAAATTTTTACTACTTTTTTTAAATATGAATATTTTTGCTTCGATTTTTTCCACATTCATTAGAGTATACTGTAAGTCGTCTTACAAATGTACAAGAAGAAAGAAAAAAGTGTATAACTTATCTTAATATAGATATCTCGGGGGCTGCATTCTTCTTTATAAACTTTTTATTACTTGAAAAGAACGGCACTCACATATAGTACACTAACACAAAACATACAAATAAAACTTTTTACATAATTCTGGCGCACGCCACCATCACATGAACTACAGTTCAGAACACAGCCATGGCTTTGGTTCACAACCAACTTTTTTTTAACATCACTAAGAATAGAACATTTTTAATAGAACTAGTGTTGCCAGATTTTTTTAAGACGAAAAATATTACAACTACATTTTTTTTAATTTAGCAAAACTCAGGTCACGTGACGGGTGACAGTCTTATTTTTTTTTCTTTCTTTTTTCCTTTGTAATGCGCGTGTTACAATACTACATAAAACTGTGCATAAATTTTTAGATGCACAGAATCTTTAATTATTCTACCTCTAATATGAATTTTTTTCTCTCGCGTATATCAAAAAATGAAGAAAATTCAACGAACTCTCAATTTAAGTATTTTTTTAAAAATAACTATAAATTTGAATGTTAAATCCATTCATAAAAGTATTAAATACACTAAGCAGAACAAGTAAAAAAATTCAAACCTTTATCTAAATTAGCAAAAAAGCCTTTGTATTTTACGAACAAACAACTTGTACTAAAATGAACAGGGAGAAAAATCAGTTTAAAGTTTTCATTTGTATGTCTAATTGCGCTGTATCTACACTGCTCAAAACAATTAAAGGATATTTGAAGTTTTATATAAAATAAAGTTTTATATAAACGAAATTTTTTTGCCGAAAATAGAAGAAGAGAATCACAAATGCAAATTTTTCTGGTTTTCAAACTGTGGAGTATGCAAATTTTGAGTTCGACGTCAAAAACGTCGCTTCAGCGGCAGCGAATGAAATTTGACTTTCAACTGGATAAAAGAGAATGAAGACAAGGATGATCGGCATTCAGTGATTGCTTTGTTTCGATGAGTACGATGTCTCAACGAAGTCATTTGACAGATTCAGAAGCTTGGAGAATTGTTGGTAGGTTAGAAGGGGGCCAAACCCAAGCCGAAGTATCGCAAGCCATTGGAGTGTCACAAAGTGTCATTTCCAGGATCTGGAACCGTTTTTTGGAGAGTGGATGTGCAGGCTGAAGACCAGGGCAAGGTCGTAGACGGGCAACAACGCCCAATGAAGATCGGTATTTAGCGTTAACAGCTCGAAGACACCGAAACATGAACGCTACTCTTCTCCAACAACACATTCGCTCGGCTACAGGCACCACGATTTCAACTCAGACTGTCCGAAACCGGCTCCATGCTGTAGGTCTGTATGCTCGCCGACCGATGGTATGTGTTAGATTAACATCAAGGCATCGTCGCGACCGCAGGAGGTGGGCAACCGAGCATGTCAACTGGAGGAGAAATGAATGGAGCAATATTCTGTTTTCTGACGAATCCCGTTTTTCTGTGCATCCGGATAATAGGCGTATTTTCATCTGGAGGGACCGTGGCAGTAGGAATAATCCTGCGTTCGTGCACGAAAATGTCAGATTTGGCGGTGGAGGAGTGTTGGTGTATGGTGGCATCTCCATTGACGGGCGCACTGACCTCTACATCATTCGAGATGGAGCTCTGATTGGTCGCCGATATAGGGATGAGATCCTCAGACTTATTGTAGTCCCTTACGCTGCAGCAATCGGAGATAACTTCATTTTAATGGACGATAACTGCAGGCCACATCGTGCAAACCTGGTGGAGGATTTCCTTTTCGAGGAAGGAATCGTTCGAATGGAATGGCCAGCGTGTTCTCCAGACATGAATCCAATCGAGCACGTTTGGGACGCTCTAGGAAGACGAGTTTCTGGCCGCCAACAACCCCCACAAACTCTCCAAGAACTGGAAAGAGCTCTTCTGGAAGAGTGGGGCAGAATACCCCAACTCGTCATTAATAGCCTCATTGAGTCCATGCCTCAAAGGTGTTCAACGTTGCTGGCCGCCCGTGGAAACCATACCCCCTACTGAAAATGATTTTCTTTGAAGAAAACACCTTTTCTTATTCTTTTTTTCTCATATGCACAAATTGTGTTTTTTTCCTTTTGTACACAAATGCGCTATAAAATGCATTTTTTTTCCCAAACATGTGTAATTTATTCTCATATAACCTACTATGTCTGTCGACCATGTATCAATCAGCTAAAAAGTTTCCCATATACAAAATCCACCTAAAACTGCAATATCCTTTAATTGTTTTGAGCAGTGTATTAACAAAATTTACAATATCTTGGGATACAATAGTCGCATAGGTAAAAATGAGATGCTAAAATATTCACAATTAAAGAAGCTTCCAATTAATATCCAAAAAAGAAAAACGATATTTCGACCAATTTCAAGGTAGTGTGTTATCTTTAGTACGACTGAATGAATTAAAATTCTATTGAAAATCCAAAAGTCATAAATATCATAAGTCATAAAAGTCATAAATACTCGTATTGAGGCTTGAATCTAAAAGTTTAAGGACAATTACAAGATTATAAAATCCATTAACTTGTTTATCGGTAAGAATTTCGCGTGTTCTTTAAGATAAAATCATTTAGCATTGCTTACATGTGTATTTCTACGACTGCTTTTAAAGTAATTACAATTGGCTCTCGTTAATTCGAAATCGAGTTAATCTAATCTTTGCTTAATCCGAACTAAATATGAAGTCCCGAAATTTTCAATGGCAGAATAACATTACAATTTTTCATTTATTCGAACTCATTTTTTTCTTGGCTTCGTTTAAATCAAACTAATGATAATTCAGATTTTCATTTTTTTTTCTTTCACGGATTTAAGATTCTTGAAATAGCTTACTTTCTTTTATTTTTGTCTGAAATATTCTGAACTAGTAGACGCATAATCTTATGCATTTGATATCCGCTTTCTTAGTGTCCCGTCTGTCCATAAATCAGGGCCTGATTAATGCACGGGCCTCCGGGGCCTCGGTCCTGGGCCCACAAATTATGTGGCTGATTTTTTTTTCTTAATCAAATATTTTAAAAACACAATTTTTATGATTTTTAATAAGGCGAGTTTTGAAAAAGACTTCCTCATTTATTCTGCAACATAAACTGAGGATCGTAGGTATTTGTGAATTATACAAATGCTTATTTGAGAAAGTGGATGGTAGTTCATTTTCTTGATTATTCTTGTAACATTCGTATTCACCATCAACTTGGACCCAGAATTTCCCCCGAAACCTGGGTTGAAAGCAGAATCGGTATTCTTCCTCAACCTGAATGAACCGGTTTGAGGGGAAAATCCAAGGTCAGGTCCACTAACCTAACCTTGCTGTCCAGCTAGGTTCAGGTTCAATTTCTCAAGATTTTTCAACGGAGTATGCATAGTTTACGAAAAACAAGCAAGGAGAGAGAAAATTTTATCCTGAGAAACGCCATTTTACAATGGCGGTATTTGCGTACTTAATATAGGTGCTGTCAAAATGTAGAAAATATACTATCAAATAAAGCAGAAGGACATTATGTAAAGGTATGTAATCTCATATATCTGTATTACCTTCAATATTTTTATTTGATTTATTTATATTTACATATAAATACTCTATATATTGTATGTTGAACTGTTTGTTTACATAAATATGTGCGGTTGCGAAAAAGTATTTGCTTTCAAAATAGCCAACATTACTTAGACAGACGATTGATAAATTGTTATTAAAGTAAAAACTGTCGCGTCTGTCTAAAGTTTGTTTATAGTCATTTACTTTTTGCAATTTTATTGTTAAAAGAAAAAAAAAAGAAAGAAAGAAAAATCGAATGTATTTTAACAGTACCGAAATAAATGTCGTATTTACATAAGGTCTAACTAAAATGTGAGATACCTTTCTGATTTGCATTTTTATTTAACTAGAGAAATACGAAGATTATCTTTAAATATCCACACATTCTCTGTAGATTTTTTATCCATACTTATAGTAAGATTGAAAGTTAAATTTTGGTTTTATTGTACGAAAGATTTGTTGTTTATGTACAAACTTAGATAAATGTATATCAGATCTATAAATTAGATTTTTTTACTTAAAATTTAAACAATTCATTTGGATTTTATCGGTTTATTGAAGACTTTTAGAAGTTTTGTTCTTTTTTAAATTATGAATCGTAATTACATGAAATACCTGCTATCATTAACACTATAGCATTGTTGTTATTATTGTTTGTATCCGAAGTTTTGTGAAATTTCAAGTTTTTAATTTAAATACATCTATTTTTCATTTTAATTTTAAAATTATATATAAAATATTGCATTAGAAATACTATTTTATACGAAAATAATAATAGTAATAATAAATCCTTTTGGCTATACTTAAAACACGAGCCTCACAATTTTTAAATAAAATTGAATTACCTCCTGAAATTGTGAGATTTCTTTTAGAGTTCATTTATAATTTTTGCTCCTTAATTAGCTTAAAAACAATAAATTACTAAAAAGTTGAAATACAATGATAAAAAAAACTTAATTTTTTAAAATAACCCCATACCAAAAATAATTTTATCAGCTCTTTCAGTAATGCTGACTATTTTAAGGCAAATAAATTGTTGGCGACTATGAGTATTTATGAAAGCAAACAATTCAACGTATAATGTTGGGAATGTATGTGCAAATATAAATAAACTAGTTAAAAACAGATAACATATATGTATATATATATATGAGATTACATACATTCTTCTATTTTTGGTAGCATTTTAAATTTAATTTTTATTTCTATATCTTATACAGCATCTTGAGTACTTTTAATTTACACATGACACATACACAAAAATAAATAAAAGAATAATAATAATAAAGAAGGAATGGGTAGGATGGTGCTAATTGGGACTCATTCTTCTCCACAAATTCACAAACAAAAGACAACTATTTTATTTATTATATAATGTAAATTATGCGAAATTATTAATAATGAATTCGAACTGTTTTGATAGATTGCTATCATTACTTTACCAATCTAGTCTAGAAATCTTTCATTAATCAATCATAATATATATAATTATATATATATATAATAAAATCTCTTTTCTTTCTATAATAAATAAAATTCTTATTACATCTAACGAAATGATATTTAAATGAGTAAAAATACAAAATAATAAAACTAGGAAAAATATAAAAAATAAAATATGATTTTTTAAAATTTACTTTGAGAAGTAAATACGTTCTCTCAAATGGAACACTGGATCCAAAAACAGGTGCGTGCGTGCATGTAATAATATTTCATAATACTGGACTAATTTATCAAAAAATAGTCAAAGAGAATCAAATGAGCTTAACTCATTTGATTCTTTCTCTCTCTCTCTCTCTCTTTTTTCTTTTTTACGAAATCAAATTTGATCTTGTATCTGAGAATGACAATTCTCATAAACAAAGAGTGGAGAAGGGGGGGGGGGGGGGCTCTAAAAACTGGTCAATAAAAAATCAACTTTCTGTAATATTTCACATTTATTTGACAGGTTAGTGTTCGGAATTCATTTATCATTATTTTTAAAAGGACTTATTCGATTCTGTGTGTTGAATGGAAATTCATATACTAGTAATTTTAAAAGGTTTAAAATTTTTCTTTTCCTTAAAATAACTTCTTATAAAATATCGCACTGTATACAGTTTAAAGTTACAAGAAGTGTGGAAATTTATTTAGCTATTAGTTAAATGAAAAAGGTTGATCAATCAATCGGTAGTGATAACTACATGCGCCCATGTGTCGTGCCTCTGCGGCCTGGTCCCTAATGCCGGGGCAGGGCCAGAATCTCCAGCTCATGTTTTTCTGAAGTTCTCTTAATATTATTTCACTACTTTTTTCCAGTATATTTAGAATATTAATAGCTATCTAGCTCAATTAAAATTAACCGTTTTCGCTGAAAATCCAAACAATAAAATTATTATATCTGGATAACATCTATACTGATATACAGGCTACTTTTTTCATTTTTTCCTTTTTTTTCTATTTTAATATTTTTCTTATTACAAATTACTTAATTACTATTTAAAGCTATTAATAATGGAAATCAACATCATAACTGTTGGAATAAAATTTTAGTTTTTATTCAAGTCAAATTTCATTAGTTTTTATCCAAATCAAATTCCATTTTTAAGCAAATATGTAAAAAAAAAAAAAAAAAAAAAAAAAACTAATTTTTTTTTTTTTTTTTTTTTTTTTTTTTTTTAGCCGTTAACACGATTCATATCATTTACCAATTGAAAAAAGAAAGAAAAAGAATTGAATGAATTGTCTAAAAGATATTAAAACTTTCAATAAATTAAATTTCCATATTTAGAGGTTGCAAGTTTTAATTTTCTCTATATATTTTGTGGAGAAAAAATAAAAATAAAAAATTGCATTGAATCTTTGTTTTTTCTTTTTTTTTTAACCCCCCCCCCCCTCCATTTTTTAAACGCTTCTCATACAAAACAAAAATAATGTCACTATGCGAAACCGAAAGAGACGGGAATTTTTAAAGCAATAGGCATACTTCTTTCAACCGGGGTCCAGGAACTCTGGGTTCGGTAACTTTCCATCCGAAGTCGAAGGCGAATACCAGTTTTCAACTCTCGGTTGAAAATCCCAACTCGAAGTTACTGGACCTGTGGTTTAACGCTCGGTCGAAGTTCTTCATGAATACGACCGTAAGTTAAATTCTTTTTGTAAACATGAAAATTTTGCTCAAACAACTTTGTCAACGCATCAAATAAAACTACTTTTTTTCTGAAAGTGTCGCAGGGAATGGGGAGGTAGAGGGGCCCAAATTTTTAACATGCCCTGGGCCCGACTTCAGCTTGATCGAGCTCTGCCATCAATGACACCTCCACCTTTCTTTTATCGGGCTTATTTCTAATCCCTTAATTTGCTTATGTGCTGTAGATTTGTCTAAAGCGGAATCGATGGACACCGAGAAAAATTTCCGTAGTAGACAATATTCCACCTCATACAAATTTTTCTCTATGTCTACGGATTCGTAGGGAATCGAAAACCTTTCCGAATTAGACAGATTTCCGTCTTACAAAGAGTCTGCATTACAGAGAATTTACTGTATTTATATCTCTTAATTTAATTTCAAGTCATATTCTAATGATAACCACTGAAATAAATTTAAAAACACTATAACTTTAATTTATTTTTAATAGTACTCTTTTAAACATGTTCTCATACTCCCCTTAATTTGAACCCTGGATAATTCGAACATTTCTTGTCGTCCCAACAAGTTCGAATTAACAAGACTGTATAAAAATTTTCTTGTAGCTAATTTTTGAACAAGCTGACTAGATCTTCTTTAGGGGTTAGACCATTTTAGAGCATTTATTTATATTTCGTTGATTGCAAATTGCTGCTATCGGACCATATCGCCTCTACCCTTCACTATTTGTGGAATAATTCTGCGCTTGGTGAAACGTAGATTTCAGTTTCATTTTATAAATGATTACAGGATATCAACTAAGTTAATCGCTTAAACGTGATATGCGCTGAAAATGAAATCATTTATTGTAGGTTCATACTTGAGTGCTGATAGTTATGGGGTGTATATTTTTGGAGCGTTTCGTGAACATTGTTTGTTCAAATGTTTAGCAGAGCTTATCCTGAAAAAGTTGTTAGGGGAGGATCGAACAAGCATATTGTAAGAAAAAGACGAATGTTCGTTCATATAGAAAAATATAATGTAAGCACGAGCAGAAATATACCATAGTATCTTTCGAATTACCCACGTTTACTAAAAGGGTATCTTTATCTTTAGAAACCACACAGAAACCAATATATTTTTAAAATCTTAAGGGGTTTGGTCACTCAGCTCCCAAATTCCTCTCACTAATGTAAAGTCTAAAAGCGTTTGAGGAATTCATATATTTAAAATATCTCTTCGGGGAATGAATTTTTTTTAAATTCTGTATTTTTTATGAACTTCTTAAAACATGTCTCTGTTTTTCTTAATTTAAAATTTTTTTTCTAATGTATATACTTAATTTTATATGAAGTGTTCAGTTCGTCAGCTTTTAAGGGTGTATTCGAAAAAACGCTTTTTCACTTTCAACAGCTCGAAATTTTCCGATACAATTTCAGACACATTTTTAAAATTAGAAACATGAAATTTGCTGAGGGGATTTTTGACGAGACTTATAAGGTGCCGTGTGATGTCTTTTTACACTCAATTCATTAGAATTTGATTTATAAACAATTATCATCTCAGTATGACCCTTTTTTTCGACCCCAGATCTCCCGCTTCTGAAAAATCCGTTCAAATTGGCAACTTTGGCAGCTTTTTTTGCAATAATTTCTACATTTATCAAAGAATCGACCATTACGGCACCTTGTGTACTTTCTGAATAATACAATTTGCCAGTTTCATGCATTTGAAGGCAAAAATGAAATTAAAAATAAATCGTAAAATAAGCAGTTTGAATCGAAATACACCCTTAATAGATAAAATATTAAATTAAGCACACATATTAGAAATATTTTGAAAACTAAGAAAAAAAAAAGAAACATCTTTTAAAAAGTGTATACAGAAAAATATATGTATATGTCCTAATTTCTCCAAGAGATATTTTTACAGACTTGAACTACAGATATACACAGTTTCTCACCTTTAATATGTAATAAAAAATAACGTTAAAAATTAGGTAAGATTAGGTAGGTGTTCTAAGTGACATTCTCTTACCTTGATTGGTCTGTTATAAATTTTATCCATTTCTGGTAGATCATCACAAGAAAAATTGTGTATCCCTTTTTGTGAAGAAAATATCACTGATTTTAGCTAAACTACTGTTTAATGAAAGAAAAGGAAATGTTGTTGCGATTTTACATATTCAAATTATTAAATAAAAGTATTAAATATATTAAATGCAGAAAATATTCTTCCATGTTTATTCTTAGAGCTTATATAAAGACTGATTAAAAAAATGAATTTAGTTCATGAAGTTCTATATCTGTATTACACAAGAAGATGCAATTTCTATGACGTAAATAGGGGAAAAGAAAGTTATTTTTATTCGAAAAACCAACTACAAGTCAATAGGTGTTTCTTTTGATACATTAATTAAATGAAGATTTATTACTGTTTATAGTTCAGAAAATCCTTTATTTCTATCAGATATTTCAAATATACCAATGCATTAAGCGTATATTAAACTTAAGATTACGGAGGAAATTCCAAAGTTGTTAGACCATCCTCCTTAAAAGGCATTAATGGAGACAAGTTCTTTTTGCTACTACTGGTTTTCGGAAACGCTGCTGAATACTTTTTACAGTACATAAAACCGTTTACTCAAACCAGAACACAAGTTTTTTGAGTTATATATATATTCACAAGTAAACATTTTCATGTTCAACAGACGTGACACAAGCTTAAAGACAAACATGATAAATTAACAGTAAAAACATTAAGATTAGGGGAGAGTGGGGATGAATGGGACAACAGAGATTTGTATATGTTCCCCAAGCATAAATAATTTGATAATTTACCTGACTAATGGCAGTATTGAGGTCATTCAACAGGCATAGTTTCAAAGCAATAT
>OZ025300.1:26857337-26923337 GCA_964019185.1 Maratus speculifer
CCATAACAGAAGATTAGCTATTGTACAAAATATATTTTTCAAGAACCAAAGTAAGTTTTTCTATTTAATCTTTTTTGTATTTAATTGATAGTTAACCTTCTCAAAACCTTATAATTTTTTTTTAATGTTAAAATGATATAATCTCTTGTTATACTTATGATGCAAATGAGCAATATTGACAGTGCTTACTAAGCTTAATCACTGTTTTATATTATCATGTGGCTATGGGGATGAACGGGACTGTGTTTATGGGGATGAATGGGACTGTCCCATTCATCCCCAGGACTATTGCATAATAAATAAAATTACATTTTGTCATTACGTAGAAACCAGTTGTTAAGAGGAGAAAACGAGGCCACTGTCGTGTCCTAACCGATACACCAGAAAAACAATATTTGGAAAAGGAAATTGTAAAAAAACAGAAACCAAGAAAAATGAATTGCCTGCCTTCAAGAAATATTTTTAGTAAAGGTATGGACAGTAGTGACGAATAGGACAATTTATCACTTCATGATAAAGATGAAAGTGATTTGGATATGATTTCAAGTGATATGGACCACCAAGTTTGCAACTTGAATAATATAATAGAAGACGACTTTCTCCTAACAAAGATATGTGGGACAAAAAACATTTATCATTACGTTTCTAGGGTTTTAAAGAACAATAATGATAACCTTCAAGTACAATTCTTAAGGAAAAAGGATAATAATTCTTTATTTTACTATACCAATCCACCAGAAATTTATTTTGTTAATATGGAGGATATTGTTATGAAACTACTAAAGCCTAGACCTCTGGGAACTGCCAGAACCAAAGGACAGTTGTCATTTGATATTAGCTTATTCAGTCAATATGTAGTAAAATAAAATGTATCAATCAGTTTTCAAATAAAATATGTTTAGAATATTTTTTTTTTACCTTCCCATTCATCCCCATGGTGGGGATGAATGGGACAATATGCTTGCATGTTAAAAAAAAAATATTAAAAATTTAAAAAACAACTGTTTATTGAAATTAGTGTGTCAATAAGTTTCTAAATGCTTTAAGTAATATTTTTTTAATTAACAACTGTATGCAGCTTACTAGTAAAAATGTAAAAATCGTTCTATTCATCTCCACTCTCCCCTAATATATCTGTGGCTTCCATTAATAACCAGGTAAGACACGTTTTTAATATTTTGAGTAATTAAAGGGTAAAGTTTTCAAAAATGTGTTTTTATCATTACTTTTATAAAATAGATTAGAACTAAATAATTTTCACTACATTCAATTAGGATATAAGAACCTCTTTTTTTATCCAAAATAATTATATAAAAATGGTTTTTATTAATTATTATAATTATTAATTATTATTAGGTTTTATTAATTGTTATAATTCAATGTAGTGGAAACTATTAAGTTCCTATTCTATTTTATAAAAGTAATGATAAAAAGACATTTTTGAAAACTTTAAACATTAATTACTCAAAATATTAAAAATGTGCCTTACCTGGTTATTACTGGAAGCCACAGAATTCTAGACGATTTAAAGAAATAAATGGGAATCTTATCTGGTTATTGCCGTTACTTTATGCACTTACCTGATTATTACTGTTTTTTCAATTCTAACCCTTTCACTGCACGATTTTTCTTTTCTTATAAAAATAAAAAATAAATGTGAAAAAAATATTTTGGTTACTTTAAATAGTCACAAATGCAGGAAAAATAATAAAAAAATTCATACTTCATATATATATTTTTTAATGAGGATTTTAGTGGTATGTGACATATGCGTCCCAAAGCACACAATGAGGTATTTTCATTTTTGTACTATATGTGACATGAAGCTCACAATACTTGTGTATTATATATAGAAAAAAGTATAATATGTTTAAAAATTTTATTGCAGGTTGTTAACTCTTTGAGGGTCAAGCAATTGTTTTTCTTCAATGTTGAATTCACTCCGGAATATTCGAAAAATTATTTTAAAATAAAGAAATCAATTTTAAAACTTTTTTTCTTTAAAGTTAAAAATATAAAATTTAATTAAAGCTTCTGCTGCGAATCTTGACTCAAATCAGGTAGTATATAATATATCTCTTTGCCCTCATACACTCTATTAGAGACCTTAATTTTAAAAGTCTACCATGGCTCTTCATGACTTTAGGAATTTCTTTAGTATTGTCGTTAAAATGTGAAAATTGTCGATTTTTTTTTTAAATACTTTGACATATATTGTCTCTTTAATTGTTTTGTTACCTAAAACATCACTTCAGTAATATCTGCAATGGAAACTTGTAAAGGTTTAGAAAGATGCTTTTGTGTGCTGTATCTACCTGTCTCTTTTGAAAAAGATTCAAAAGTTGGGAATTTAAAAAAAAGGAAAAAATGATAGGGAGTCTAAAGAGCTATAATTTCAGCATTTAAGGAGTTATTTTCTCTGTATTTTATTTGCGCTTCAGGAATTTCTCTTTCCTGTGTGACTTTTTTCTATCAACACTGGTTCCAACAGTGATATCTGCAGCATCTAAAAGAATAAACAATATTTCTCTAAATTGATGCTTCTCATTTTGTGTATCCAGTGTTAAAATCAGAGTGTCTCTGGGAGGGGGAGGGGGGGGGCATTCGTCAATAACATTTACATGATTTACACAGATAATTTGAAAATCTATTTTTTTAGAAATTCAATCCTCCCCCCCCACACACACACACGCACACACATATACTCCCTTTCACATAACAATGTCCCTAAAAACATCTGACTTCAATATCATTGAATTTCACTTATTGATTTTAACTTTTATATAGTACTTTTAGTGAAAATTTAAATTACTTCAATACTTAATACGAAAACTTATCTCTTGTGGCAGTTGAATCCATTTCTTGGATCACATTTGCTGTCATCGTGCAGTCAGATTCATATGAAGAAATATCATTTTCAGTTCTATTTTTAGATGGAATGTATGTTGAATCTTCCCAGCTATCATCAGAAACTCTAAAAGACTGATCATCATTGACAGATGCAAATAATATAGCATTAATTTAATATTGCGTTTGCCCTTTGCGCGCCATTTTTCATTAGAACGTTTGATGAGCTTTATGTTCTATGTTACATATCTGGCACAAACACAAAAACAAGATTTCAAGCTGATGTACGGAAATATTTTCGTTTTAAGCAAACTTAATAACAAATATGTGATATACTCAAACGTCTAAAATTTTATCTTGTGATTACTTTCAATATTTTTGGGTGAAAAAATTGAAGCAAATTCTTCTGTTGTGTACGATGCAGACTGGACATATTTTTCTGAAATAAAAATTTAATATCTTTAGAGGTATTGCTATCAAGTGAGAAAAACTGGTACAAAACTCTTTTTTTATTTTAAATGGTCCGGATATGGCATAAAGCTCAGATAAACTAAATTTAAGATCCTTAGAAAAATAGAAGGATTTTAACGGTATGTTCCATATATGGCACACCGTGCAGTGAAGGGTTAAAATGAAAATTTATAGTCACCCTGTAACGGGAAGTATTCGATTTGCATTTTTGAGTACTATGACGGATGAAAGTACTCTTTTAAAGCTTTCCCAAATTATCTCAATTTTTTCAAAAATGTGCTTTCTTGGTTATAATCGGAAACCACAGATATTAACTATTTGGAAAATAGCTATTGTTTTCGGTCGAGAATGGACGTCGTGGTGTCCGCATTTATTTTAATTTATTTATTTATAATGGGTCCAGGGATTGGCGTACGTAATATAGAACTCTGTTAACCACGTTTGGATCATCATTTGGGGGGGGGGGGGATGGCATTAGATAGGATGGTTGATCTGTAATAAGTCCATTTTATACATTTTATATTTTTCCTGCAAAATTTTTCAATGTAGGTAGTTACATTTTCTAAACCGGTTCCAAAACTGAAAGTAGCTTAAAGAAAAAAAAAAAAAAAAAAAAAAATCCGCAACCGAAATTTAAAAAGTAAAAAAATAGCTGTATAGGAGACCGACCTCAGTTGTCCTATGCAAAAAGATTCAAGAAAAACGTTTTTTCTTGTGTGCGATACTTAATTATTTTTATCCGCACGTTAATGAGATAAATCTTTAAATTTAAAATTTAAACATTAATTTCGTATATACAACACTTCTTTTTCTGGATAATATAGCCAAGAATGTACATTTTAAGCAGAAACAAACAAACAAATAATAATAATAATAATAATAATAATAATAATAATAATAATAATAATAATAATAAAGATTTAATAGCGTATAATCAGGGACAGATTTACAAATTTGGGGACACTGGGCACAGATGCTTATAGGAGCCCTTTGCACCGATATTTACAGAAAGTTAACTAAAAAAAAAAAAAAAAAAAGAAAAGAAAAGAAAAAAGAAAAGAAAAAGAAAAGAAAAAATATAATTACTAAAGCAAACACCATTATCCTCTTTAAAATATTTATTACAAAATTAAATATGATAATTAACTTACTTTAAAATAATTATTTCACAATTATGAAATTCAATTAATAAACGTTTTATAATAAACTGTGTGATGTTAATAATCTTTTTCTATGTAAGTCTATTATAGATCTGGATAGATAAAATATGCAAAAACTTGCTATAAATTTTCGACAACACTAAGCTACAATTATTTAAAATATTTGGGTAGTCTACAAGCTACGCTCATGAACACTCAAATTTTTAAAGTGATAAAGATAAAAGAAGATATTCACAATAATAATGTAATAAATGGTTGTTTTAGAGAAATTATATAACGGTATAAAAGCACAATATCAATATGAACAGAATAGAATGAAGAATGAAATGCGAAATTTCATTGGATTACCTCAGATTTTGGACAATAATTTAAAAAAATTCAGCAGCATTCGGAGGGCCCCTGAAAATCGGGGGCCCTAGCCCGGGCCCCGAATACCCTACCCTAAATCTGGCACTGCGTATAATTTATGCTTTAGTACTTTGAAAAAAATAATTTTTTGTATCGTTTCAACAAATTCAAAAGTTTTGTTCTCCCTTAAAAAACAAGAAAAAAATCCGATTATTCAACTTTAGATCGTGCTTAACATAAATTATAAAGAAAGACAGATAAATCTGCAGTTTATTTACATTTCCTACACCATTTTAAAATAAGCAATAGAAAAAGATTTATGTTATAGTTTGTTTATTGCTTTATATACATAATTCATTTTGCATTTCCATTTTGTTGCGGATTTGGAGATGAAACAGTTCCCCCAAGAAACTTTCGCTGAGTCTAAAACAAGAACCACTACTGCCATCTGTTGGGAAAGATATAAATGACTAAGCTCCTTTTGTGGAAAGTTTATTTTTATAAAAAGAAATGATTTAGTATAGAAAAATTATATATATATATAAATGGTTAAGATATATGTATGTAAGTATATTTTTCCTTAAACAAAAGATGAACTGTAAATATTTTGTAAGTTTATTTTTATTTAAATCTACATTTTTTAAATAAATGTTTAAGCTTAATATTTAAAACTATAGGTTTTGAAATATTAAATCAGAGTCCTGTTCCCAGGGAAGAAACTAAGAGGGAGCGGGGGGGGGGGGGGCTGTGCCCCTGTTGCCAGAAAGAAAGGCTGCCCAGCGGCGGTTGCCCCGGGCGCGGAAATTTAGGGGACGCCAAATTTATACTACTTACGCCACTTTCGGCCTTTCACAAGAAAAAGTTGAGGGGGGAGGGGCGCCAAATTGAAATTTCCCCCCAGGCGCAGTTTTCTCTTTGCACACCCCTGAGGGCGCCAAATGAAGTTTCGTTTGTCGATTTAAAATCGTCCTGTCTGGGCTATGCTAAAACATAGAAAAATATAGGGATAATATCAGTGGCGTAGCAAGCGGAGGGGGCGGTCCGCCCCGGGTGTCACCCTCTAAGGGGTGATACCAAATCTCTTTTTGCACATCTATATATTTAAAAAATCTTATAAGATTTTGGAAAAAAAATTCTGAAATAAAATGAAAATTCTAGCGCACGACGCAACAGAGTTAATAATCTTTTCTTTGATAATGTGAATTTTTTCTTAATGAAATATGCATCAGAGAACAAAAACCAACCTACCCAACGAATAGGTAGCGAAAGTAAACTTTAAAAGAAAGACTTGTCTTCTACATACAGATACCGATTGACTTATGCGGATTATAGGTTAAGTAATTAGCCGCTCCTGTGTTTTTTTTTTTTTTTTTTTTTTTTTTTTTTTTTTTGCAATAGGACAAAGGTTTTGTAAAGGTAGATAAGTAATGTTATGATCATTTGTTGTAATAACATAGAATTGTGATTGAAAAAATATGAGAGATGGGGTGGGGTGACACCGTTTACATCTGCCCCCAGTGTCATCCATTCTAGCTACGCCACTGGATGATATAGCATGAGGTTTCCTGTATAAAGTGGAATATTTTTTCAAGTTTTTAATGAATCAATTGTTGACATTGCAGATTACGTAGTTCATTATTACATATTTTATAATTACATAACTTAACCTTTAGAATAAGTCGGTTATTAGAAAAAATAGTAAAATTATCTTTATAAATATACTTTGCAGAGGATAAGAGGGAAGAGAGCTAAAATATATGTTTGCCCCGGGTCGCAGCGCCGAAACTAGCCTTTTTTGCGCCCGGGACAAACATGGATTTTGGCACCCCCCCCCACCCCTACATATATGCATTCTTTATATCAAACAAAATCTTAATTCGGCGCCCCCTTCATCTTATGTTCTGGTGGTGCCCGGGGCACGTGCCCCCTCTGCTCCCCTCTAGTTTTGGCCCTGCCTGGTGTAAAAAAGACTAATTTCGGCCTTGCCCGTTTCTAATTTTGTGAATTTGAAATAATGTTTACATTCAAATTCTTTTTTATACATGCAAAAGTGATAGGTAAGATCATACTTTTAAATGGTTTAATTTTTGAAAGATTCAGGTTAGAAGCTAGAAAAAAATTGTAAAAAGGTCATTTTTATAGCAAAAGATTTTGCGAAGGGTCCTTTTTTAAGGTGAAAAGTTTTGTGAAGAGTCCTGTTTTGAAATGAAAATATTTATGAAGGGTCCTTTAAAGAACCCAATTTCTTTCTAAACACATATACCTTTGATTAAATGTAATATAAATAATTAATATATATATATATATATATATATATATATATATATATATATATATTCCGCTCTAACAAAAAATAATGAATAAAGTTCAGAATAAATGAATAAATTAAAAGATGAATAAAATAAAGAGCAATATAAAAAGTAACAGCTAAAAGTCATCATGCTATTTTTGAAAATATCAAAACTCCAATACTTTGATATGCATAACCAATGTTTTCAACACAGTCAATTCATTAATTATTACAAACATTTGAGATTTAAAATAAATAAGAAACTAAAACACACTGGATTTAATATAAAAACTTAATAAAATAATGTTCTAAATGTATTTTTCTGTTATGCAACAAAACTGAAGATCAACTAATAGAAAATAGGCCCAATTTGAAGTTTACACTCATCAAAAACCGAGCTATAATGTTTAACATCAGTCAATAAAATTTTATTTTAAAAAATTCAAATACAAAATAATATTTTTTATTGAAAAATTCGAATATAAGTTTGTCTGCTTTTTAGGAGCGTTCGTAATTATATAAGTACGTAGCACCTATAGTCGACGTTCAGTCCGTTCGTCTGTCTGTCCACATATAACAGAGCAAAAACCATTCAACTGAATGGTTTGAAATGTAAAATGTATAATCGTTGCATAATTTTGTCCAGCCATTTCAAATTTCATGAAAATCGGATGAATAGTTCAATTACAGGGACAATCAAAAGTATTCTGTTACATTATTTTCAATGGTTTGGTTTATTTTGTTTCGGCCGATTATCTACTCGAGGGATATAGGGCCAGAAAGGAGTGCCCTTCGTGGGGTTCTTTCTGAGGGAATCTAACCCGTATTTATATAAGGTTTGAAGAAATCCACGAAAACTCCGAACGGTTAGGCCGGCGGACGCGATTGAGTTCGAACCCAGTATCTGCCGTCTAGAGAGGTCAGAACCTCTCGGCCACTGGTGGGGCTATACCTTCAGATACCTTCAGCAAGCATCGGTTCTAAAATCGATATAAACCGATGAAGTATATACTAAAGTATACATTCAGTACCATCTGTAAAACAAAGAATATTTGTTATTAATTTACAGGGCCAGACAAAAGTATTCTACTACAAAATAGTATACTAGTATTACTTAGAAGATTTCAGTAATTTTACGTGTAATTTTGCATTAAACTAGCTATATCTCGACATCAACAAATAAGTCATTAAGAGCTTATTTTTTTAGATCATCACACTCTATTATCGAAAAGCTAAACAAAAAATTTCAGGGTTATAGGAAAATAAAATTTTGAATTACAGTAATAGTGGTTCACTTTTTCCGAATGAAAATCTAATTTTTCAGAAAATGCATTTAAAGTTTTCAACTTCGGTTTAAATTAACGTCGTCAGTTTTTTAATTTTTTAGAAATTTTTAATGGGCGCCGAGATGCATGATTCAACCAATCAAAGTCCAGCTAAAAATGAGTTTTGGAAAAATGCTCTTTCGTTAGAAATATGTATGAAATGTAAAATTTAGAAAAATGTACACAGTTTTAATATTGAACTAGTTCTGTAAATATACTATTATGAAATAAAATATTTTACAGCGAGAATTTATTTTTCTATCTAGTTGAGCGCAAAACTAATTTCAACCAATAGTATAAGGGTCTTCCCCGCTAATATAAATTTAAACTTTATAAAAAGCAAAACAAATGGTTAAGTATGATCGCAGATTGCACAGTGGGTTTCGTTTAATATTTATCTCAAAACAAATTATCCTTTAAATAATAAATCCAAATTGCCAATTTATAATTACTAAATTCTTTTAGAGATAGTAGCACCAGTCAATTTAATTTTAAAATAATTACAAAAGGAAGTTATTTATTTTAATCAAATCAAAAATGTTTAAATCAAAGTGTTTAAACAAAATTCCAATTTTTTGAAATTCCGAAATTAAAAATAAAATTATGAATAAAAGTAAAATATTCCAAAACTAAGCATAAATTTAAGGGACACCAAACTGGTCACCAGAAGCGGCTAGTAATTTAAATGAATAGAAATTTAATATAAATAAAAAATATATTTCACTTCGCGTGTCAAAGTAGTCGATAAATATGATGTAATATGATGAAATAAAAGCAAATAAGTGCGTTTTAAAAGTGATTTATTTAATAAATTAATTTATGTTATATAGTACATAATAATTTTTATACCTATTTAAAAGTGTGTGTAACAATTTGAAACAAAAAAAAAAAAAAAAAAAAAAAAAAGAACTGATGATATTAAAAAAATATTTCAATTAAAATAATTGTCTTTTTCAAAATTTTATGATTTTTTGTGTGACGAGAGATATTTAGCTGTAAATACACAAAATTTAAACCTTACTGACTTATATAGTTTTTGTGTATGGACTCTCTGACAGACAAACGAACAGAAAGACAGGCAGAGAACAGAGACGAATAGAGATTCATCAGATGAACGAGACCATCAAAATGATTTTTCAAAAATATAATATTCATTTCAATGTAATAATAATAATTAAAAAAAAGTTGGGAAAATACTTTTAAGAAACGAGTTCAAAGAAAAACTAGTGGTTGGCGGCCACCGTAATACTTAACCATCATGGATATGCAAAATACAATATATCTGAAAATAAAACATGAGTAAATTATTTATAAAACGTATTGCAATTGCAAAACAAAATATAAACGTATATTTTAATAACATAGTAATGCTCTATTAATAAATTGCTGATGAACCAATTTTGACAAATTATGTAAAACGCCAATCTACTCAAATGGTACTGAATTGAGTAAAAGAATCATCCTTATAGTTCCAAAAATAATAATCATATTAACTAACAGTTACTGTATAGGATTAAGCGTCTCATTTTCAATTAAAATATACCTTTGAATTGAAGTTTGAATTAAATACAGTGCCAAGAAAAATCGAAGAATGTGGAAAACAGAATTATAAATATCTCGGCAACTATAATAATCCGATCGACTTCGTTGTTTATGCAAAATTCGTGTTATTTTATTGCCTGTTACATTCATTTCTTAAAATAAAAAAAAATCGGGATTTTTTATATAACTTTCAACAATTTTTTTTTTTTCAAGACTTTAAAAAAAAAAAAAAAAAAAAAAAAAAAAAAAAAAAAAAAAAAAAAAACTTTGGATAATCGAGATTATTGATATTAAATAAGCTTCTGCCCATTCTTACATACTAAGTATACAGAAAATTTCAAGTTTCTATCTCAATTTGATTGGGAGATAGAGCGTTCACAGGCACATAAACGACACGAGGGACGGCAAAAAAAATTTTCTGAAAATATGTTCTTCGGAATCTCCAATATTCGAAACGTGTAAATCTATCGAAAAAAAAAATCGATTTTTAAAAAGATTACAAGAGTTACCCACTACGTATGATGAGTAAGTAAAAGAGAGAGAGCCCTGACCTTCGAG
The DNA here is from genome assembly GCA_964019185.1 of Maratus speculifer. Lineage (NCBI taxonomy): Eukaryota > Metazoa > Arthropoda > Arachnida > Araneae > Salticidae > Maratus > Maratus speculifer. The sequence continues at coordinate 26,867,879 of OZ025300.1, forward strand.
CAAGCTTCTTGAACTATTTAGCATAACAAGCGAGGTATCATTTTGAATTTGAATATTGCATCGCTTCTGTGATAGATCGGAACATCTGATAAAATGGACACTCCCATGCATATGGTAATCGGTCATTTTAATCCTAATTTGACGCGTAAAGGCGGGGAAAAATCTGTGGCATTAGTGAAATACAATTTCAACAGGTTGTTTATTTGAATTCAGTAATTTGATTATTAAAAAAGAGTGATCTCTATCAAATAATAATGAGCATTTATTAAATATATTTTTTTGAATCGTCAAGATAAACTATCCAGAAATATTTTAAATGAAAATTATTAAAGGTGAAATTTTGGCAAGCTGTTTTGTTCAATTTAATAATTGGATTTTTAAAAGTAGTGATTAATCAGATATCAATGATATAATAGTTGTTATAATCGCTTCTTTATTTGAATTGCAAAAGTCAAATGAAAAAAAAAAAAAAAAAAAAAAAAAAAGAAAAATATTATTTAAAACTAACATTAAATCAAAGAATTTTTTATTATCGTTTTTCATCACTATGCATATGATGAACGGTCATTTCATTCATAAGTTGACGCATACAGTGGAAAAGTTCTGTGATGTTAATGAAATGCAATTTCAACAGATTGTTTATTTAAATTTAATAATTTGATTATTAAAAAAGAGTGATCCCTATCAGATGGTAATAAGCGTTCATTAACCGAATATTTAAATCGTAAAAGCAGACTTTTCAGAAATACTTTAAATAAGAATTCAATTCGAGCAAGCTATTTATTTCAATTTAATATTAGGATTTTAAAAATAGTGATTCATCAGATATCATTCACATGGTTATTATAATCACTTCTTCAGTTGCACCGCAAAGTCAGATTATAAAATTAATTAAAATTAAAATTATTTAAAACAAATATAAATCAAAGAATTTTTAATTAACTTAGTTTTTCATCACTATATTATACTTATGATGAATTTAGGATGCATATGCATATATGCATGCGTCATTTTATTCGTAATTTGAGGCATAAGGTGTGATGTGAAGGTCTTAAGTGACGAAACAGAATTTCAATAGGTTGCTTTTCTGAATTTAATAATTTGATTGTTAAAATAGAGTGATATTAATCAACTAGTGATAAGCGTTTATTAACTGAATATTTGAATTGTAAAGTTAAATTATTCAGAAATATTTAAAATGAAAATTATTACTGAAATACAGTATGAACGAGCTGCTTATTTTATTTCAATAATTGGATTTTCAAAAATAGTAATTCACTAGATATCAATTATATGGATAATCGCTTCTTCATTAGAATATCAAAATAAAATAAATACTCGAAAAATAATTAACATGTTTAAAAGAAATATTAAATCAAAGATTCTATGATTCTTGTACCTTTTCTATACCTTTTAGTAAACCTCAGCAACGTATATATATTTCACTAAATGTGAAATAGTTTAATAGTATTAAAATGCGCTCCAAACAGTATTTCGTCCAATGTTATTGTGTAAGAGAATAAACATATTTTTCTGGTAAATTGGTCATGTTATTTAATTTTTTTTTCATTTGAAATATTCCTTTGTGAGATTAGTGTTTGAATGTATACACTTGAACTAAAATTTTATTTATTCTTGATCATTTGGTTGTATGCGAAAAGGGAGAGAATAACCACCTCTACCCTCCGCTGTAACAAACATCATCACAAGTAAGGAAAAAACGGTACAGGCAAAACTAGCGCAACAAATATTATTTGCACCACATATTGTAATTTTTTTTTTTTTTTTTTTTTTTGGGGGGGGGGGGGGTATATACTTTATAGATACATTGTTGCGCATCGGAATCGAGATAACAAGAAATTTTATATAATTTTATCCAGCACTTTCTGCTTAAACTCGAATTACTTGATTTTAAAATTATTCTATTCTATTTTAGACGTGTGTACATATAAATGCCCATCTTAATTCTTGTGGCTTGCTGCAACCAAACTCTTGCCACAAGAAATATATGAACTTTGCGCTAGTTTTGCCTGTACCGTTTTTTCCTTACTTGTGATGATGTTTGTTACAGCGGAGGGTAGAGGTGGTTATTCTCTCCCTTTTCGCATACAACCAAATGATCAAGAATAAATAAAATTTTAGTTCAAGTGTATACATTCAAACACTAATCTCACAAAGGAATATTTCAAATGAAAAAAAAAATGAAATAACATGACCAATTTTTCTATTTTTACACTGTAAATAGTTTGTAAAAAAAAAAAAAAAAAAAAAAAAAAAAAAAAAAATGCAATGGTGTGTTATTTTGTCGGGCAACTTGGACCGAAGATCTGGGCGGTTGCTACAATACAATCTCAAATAACAGAATTTCCTTATCTCTTTATAACTATTAAAGTATTTATAAAATAAATGGATTTACTTTGACGATCCTCCGACAAAAGTTTAGTCGTTACAGCTTTCGTATTTATAATATTTAAAATATGCATATCAATTCTATTATGCAGAAAGAGTTAAATATCATTAAAAAGCACCTGAAACTATTTTTCCCACTGACAGCAATGTAACAAAAGGTTTTTAATTGCCCCTGTAATTAAACTATACATCCGATTTTCCTTAAATTTTATATGACTCGACAAAATTATGTAGCAATTACATATTTTAAATTTCAAACGACTGACTCGGTTTAGGTAGTTTTTGTTATACGCTGTCTGACAGACGGACGGAACGACGATTATAGGAGCTACGCATTTATATAATTGCGAACGCGCCTAAAAACGGGCCATCAAGTGTTATATTCTATGGGACTAATCAGAAAATGACGGCAAAAAATAAAATACGATTAACAAGTGAAAAACGAACTATATAATACTGCCACTTGCATAAAAAACTGGACGAAAAAAACATTCCATTTATCTGCCAGAAATCAATAAAAGCATTAATCGAGTTCCGAATAGAAATAAGGACCGTAAACATTATCTGTGAAATGACATTAATTGTTCAGTAATTATAAAAAGAAAAAAAATCCAGAAAGAAAAATATCATCCAAAAAAGTATCTTTCTTTTCGGATTTACATCCGAAAGAAAAGTAAGATACTTTTTTGGATGATCATATTCATCCTCCGTCAATTACATTGTGGTTTATTTATGTGAGATACATTGCACAAATACTTATGTATATACAGGGGGTAGAGGTCTGCACGGGCCCGGGCCTGGCCCGTGGCCCGTACCCGGCGGAATCGTTTCGGATTTTCTAACGGGCCGGGCCGGGCCGGCAAAAAAATTGAACGGGCCAGACGGGCCGGGCCGGGCCGGGCCGATAAAAAAAAATTTCGGGCCTACCGGCCCGTTCTGAAGATTTAAGCAGAAACGATAAAATATGAGCTATTTTCAACGAAAATGGTTTTAACGAGAATAAGTATAAATGTGGCCATACTAGTTTGACAGCGTCAGTATAAAAATGCACAGTGTATCGGCATCGGAGAATTACATTATGTGTAACACGTTTTAATATTTTTTTAGCTGACTCATGCCGGTCCGAGATCACGCTTACATTATTTTTCTACAAATAGACTGGCCGAACCGTTGCTAGACTTAATTATTGGCAGAAAATATGATTTGTAAAATTATTAACAGCCATAAAGAACTTATGTTAGCTTAGTCTTCGGATATATACTTCTTGATGATTTTTAAATTAATTTCTCAATAATGCGAAAGTTTGACACATTTTCTGATTAATTTTAAATTGTAAAAGTATAAAAGTGACAAGCCTAACTATTGAAGGGATTTGGAATCGAATAGCGTTTTTCATTTTTGGTAAATAAAATACTTGTATAACCTTGTTGAGATATAATAGTTTCTCAAATGATTGCAGGTTTTTCTCCCTTCCCTTGCTATTGCTTCCGGAAATTCTATTCAAAACGCTAATTAAGACTGTATTTTATTTGTTTACAGTATTCTTAAATTGTTTGTATCAAAAATTGGATAACGCCATTCGATTATATAGTTTCTGATTAAAGATATCTGCTAATCTTATGCTTTTCTGAGGAAAAAAAAAATTAATTTAGAAATGTATCAGAAAGGAGCTTCTTTGAATTTAAGAGTGAATTTGGATTTGAAATCTATAATAAAATAATATAGAAATATATTTATAAATCTTCTTTAATTAAACAGCTTCAAAATTAACGATGTTTTTAGCTTTCTTTCTTTTTTCTTTTATTCTAAGCCATATTAATTTTTTAATGAATCTTTCTTTATTCGAATGTTGAAAGCCTAAGAATCTAAGTAATCATTAATGTTGTTAATGTGTATTTGCTGTAAAATATACTGTAAAATCATTCCATAGATATGTATGCAGTATTCTTTAAAGAAAACTTTATTATATGATAAAAATCTGAATTTTTTAGAAATCGTAGAAATTGTAACGGGCCAAAACGGGCCGGGCCGTTTTCGCTGTTTTCGCTGATTATGTACGGGCCGGGCCTAAAATACAAAAATTTAAACGGGCCGGACCGGGCCCGGGCCAAACTTTTGAGTTTTACAACGCGCCGGGCCGGGCCGAAATAACTTTCCTACAGGCCGGGCCTGAAAATTCCGGCCCGTGCAGACCTCTAACAGGGGTTCCATAAACGACACGCTATTTTAATGTTGTCGTCAGATGATAGTTTGTGAGAAAGTTCTGAAATTTTGTCACGGACATAATAAAGGTATGTAAATTTGTTCGAACGAAAAAAAAAAGTTCAAAATTTTGTCGCAACAAAGCGTTTTTTAATTAAATACACATTTAACATACATTTATGAGGGCTTATAAATTTTATTATAATCAATCATATTCCATATGACGGCCATCATTTTTAGATACAACCTAGAATCTTAAAGATAGCATGTTCCCCCATATTGACCGCAGTGTGTTCTAGAAAATTCGAAGGGTACGTAATTATATATTTAAGACCAGGTAAAATTAACAAACAAAATTTGTGAACTATCGTAAATGTATGCTAATAATATAATTTATTTAAAAAATGACCTATGTTGGAGAAATTTTGAACTTTTTTTTTAAATTAAATTACCAGACCTTCATTATGTCCTCCTAAAAATTTCTCAGTTTTCAAAATAATAGTTTCATCTGTAGTTGACTTTAAATTAGAGTCTTTTAATTATGAACACTTTATGTATATATAAATTTCAAAATTTTACATTAACAATTATTCAACCGAAAACAAACATAAATACGTTCAGATTAGCCTTTTTAATTAAACAAAGTGTTTTTGGACTAATATATCATTTTGTACACTTTTACAATTTTCCTGTATAAACATCCACAACTGTAGAAAACAGATCTGGAAGTCCGATTTTCATTTTATTCTTCTACATAAAATAAATAAATAAATAAAATCTTGTGCTATATTGTATCGCATTGCTCAAAGGACAAAGAAACAGTACTGTTATCAGATGAAAGAGGTTACAAAAAATTCCATTATAAAAACAACTATTCCTATTTAAACTTGTAGATATTTGGCACGTATGGCTTGCATAAAAAGAAAAAGAGGCTTTGAAAAGAATTCCTTCACATTATATAAAGCAAATCTTCAACTTTAGCCAGCAACTATAACAAAAATAAAAAATAAACTATCCAAACCTGTGATTTATTCTATGTCTAGTCTATCGCATTTTGCAAAGGGCGAGAAAAAATACCGTTACCAGATGAAAAACAATACCACAATTCTTTATTAATAGAATAAAAACCATTATTCCAACTTTAAATCATAGATATTTAACACCGGCGGCTTGTCACAAAAGAAATAAAAATGGCGAAAAAAAAAATCCATTCATATGCCAAAAATCAATAAAAGTATTAATCGAGTTCCGAACAAAAATGAGGGCCGTAAATATCATTGAAAAAATGCCAACAATTGTTCTGTATAAAAGAAAAAGGAATGCAGAAGGAAGATAGTGACTGTTTAGATTTATGTCCAAAAGAAAAGAAAGCTACGTTTTGTGCATGATCAGCTTCTTCCTCCATCAATCTGTGGTTTATTTTTGTGAGAGACAGTGCACAGACGCTCGTATATATCACAGTGTCTATGAGATCGTGATGGTGAAACAATGAGGTCTACAAGGACTTTTGTAAGTGTCAGAAATTATTACCGACGGTCTTTGGAATGTGAGGTTGCGAGAATAGCCGTCTATTGTAATAGCAGTTGCTTGAACCAAGACAAACTACGCTTTCTTCTCAAAGTATATGTTCAGGTACTTTTGGTGAGGTTTTGTGTAAAAGTACATGATCTAATACAACGTCCAGTCCAGATTAATGATTTTTTTTTTTTCCAGTCCTTTTTTTCCTCGTAAAATCTAACCAGCAGGAAAGTAGTGGAGGGTAGAGGTCTGCACGGGCCGGCCGGGCTCGGGCCTTACTTCTGAAGACTCGGGCCGGGCCGGGCTCGGGCCTTAATTTTTTTGCTGGAGTATCGGGCCTTTTCTTTCCGTACGAAGCCGAGATTGATTTCATTCTTCCTAGTTTTACGAACCAAAATAATCAGTTCCTATTGAATCTTCCTATATGAAAATCCTTTTCTCAACTCTTCATAAATAAGTAAAATTTGGCTTTGTCCAAAAATTTTTGCAAAAAAGGCATATACTTTTAAGCCGTCATTATTCTACAACTAAACATTAGAATTTATTCCTTTTAAAGTATCGTAGATTACTAGGCGTTTTAAAATAGAATTAAACACATAAAAAAAAATGATTATGACAGAATTTTCGTTTAAACTGAAAACTGCAAGTTTCTTTTAAACTGTTCATCCATGCAAAATGAATACAACAATACGCGAGAAAAAAATGTATTAGATATTTACACCTGTTAAGAAGGAAAAGTATTTTTTTATTTTTTTTTATTTTTTTTCTCTTCTAAAGAGATTCCGTATTAGGAAATTTTACTTTTACCATATACCATTTTTTAGCTTTTTTTTTGTCTCCATTACATGGAATATGATTAATAATACTAATGATAACTGAAACATTTACATACAACAAACAAAGGTTCATTAAAAACGTAAATATCGCAGCCTGCGGCACTTCTGCCTAAATGGAGATTACAAACATGGAAAAAAAAAAAGAGACTAATATAAGTTTTTTTGGTCAGAACTTTTCCGTAAGAGTAAAGATCAATGTTCTGTAGAAATTCACTCGAATCGGGCCGGGTTCGGGCCAAATTTTAAACTTTTTTCCTGACCGGGCCGAGTTCGGACCTAAATTTTAACTTTCGGGCCGGGCTCGGGCCTGAAAATTTCGGCCCGTGCAGACCTCTAGTGGAGGGTATACGGTGGTATAAACCAGCCATACTCAACCTTTTTAACACGCTTTTATTAGCTTCACCTGTATGTATGTTAGTGTACGTTATTTTCATCCACTTTAAGATATCAGATTAAATTGAAACTTTGCACACTTATTGAAAACAGATGACAATTCAAAAATTTGAAAAGTCACCGCTTGAAAGCTTCAAAATAAAAAACGCCGGATAAACGGATCAAAAGCAATTTGAAAAAATAACAGTCACCTGACACCTTAGGCACATGGCAATCACTAAAATACACATGAAACCGTAAGTATGCAACCGAAGAAAACATTTTAAACTTTTTAGTTCGACTTGATATAAAAGCGTGTGTTTTAGTTTTTAAAACTATTTACCAATGATTTTCTGGTGAGCCGCTACATACGTATAAAAGTATAAGAAAACGAGTAATTAAAATGAACGTTTTTTGCAGAAGAACTGTTAACAAAAATTTTTGCATTACTGTTTCCAAACAGTTATTTCCGTGGCAGGAGATTTTTACTGTAGCATCATTATATTTAGGAAAGTGCTTCCTGGAAATTATTCATTATCCTATTTCAAATTTTTATATTGAACTAAATCATTCTTGAATTCTTGAAAGCGTTTGCAAAACGGCTTTTATGCGCTATTTCGGATGCATTTGCCACTTGCGCCAACCAGATCAGAATATCGAATTCTTCCCCTAAATGCTGCCTTGAACGCATAGATTTGTTGATTTCTTTATCAGAATCTACAGATTTATTGAAGGTACGCAAGTAAATAAAATTATGAATAAAAGTAAAATATTGCAAAGCTTAGCACAAATTTAAGGGAGGCCAAACTGGTCACCAGAGACGGTTAGTCATTTAAATGAATAGAGATTTAATAAATAAAAAAATTATTTCAGTTCGGGTGTCAAAATAGATGATAAATATAATGCAATATGATGAAATAAAAGCAAAAAAGCGCATTTTTCATGTGATTTATTTAATCTATTAATTTATGTTACATATATAATAATTTTTATGTCTATTTAAACTGGCGTACAACATTTAGAAGAAAAAAAACCAACAAAAGATGAACTAATGATATTAAAAAAAAAGTATTTTAATTAAAATAATTGTCTTTTTGAAAATTTTAGGATTTATTGTGGCAAAAGATATTCAGCTGTTAGTACACAAAATTTGAACACTCTGACTTATATAGTTTTTGTGTACGGACTCTGTGATAGACAGACAGGCAGAGGACAGAGATGAATAAGGTTTCGTCAGATGCACGAAACTCTAAAAATCACTTTGAAGGCTGATATTTTAAAAACAAAACATTTTCTGAACAAAATGAAACAGATTTATCCGAATTAATAAGCTGTTATAAAACTGTTTCAAGTTATAAAGAGATTTAAAATGATATGCTTGCACTGGGCATGCATTATTTATATGATGGTCTCATCCATAATGCATCCGTTAAAGTTACAAAAGAGAGGATACAAGTAAAAGCGATTGTCAAATCATTATTATAATTATTTCCCTTAGTAAGGTTACATTGTGATTACCACAATAAATCAGCACGAATAATTTTTCTGTTGATTTTACAGGTTTAAGATGATTTATTTAGCAGTGTGAAAATAATTAATTTGAATAAAAGAATGAATAGAATAATAGAAAAAAAAAGAACATCTCATTTAAAGAGAAAAAAATATATTACGTCTGGTGTTCATAATTAAAAACGAATTCATAAAAACTGGCAATTTTATCAAGCGTTTAAAAGCACATAAAGATCTTAAAGACGATTATTTAACTGTTATTATATTACTTTCCTTAGTAAGCATACGATGTGATTACCACAAAGCAATCGGCATGAATAATTTTTCTATTGATTTCAGAAGTTTATTATGATTTATTTAGCAGTGTCAAAATATTTAATATGAATTATAGGATGAGTATTAAAATAAGAACATCTTGTTTAAAGTGAGAAAACATATTACATCTGTTCATAATTAATTAAAAACAAATTCATAAGTACTAACAATTTATTAAAGAGTTAAAAAATTCATTAAGATGCATAAAGACCGATTGTCTAACTATTATTATAATTATTTCCCTTGGCAAGCTTACGTTTGATTATTACAAAGCAATCGGTACGAATAATTTTTCTGCTGATTTTATAGGTTTAAGCTGATGTATTTGGCTGTGTAAAAAACATTAAATTGAATAATGTGGCGAGTATTAAACAAGAACATCTTGTTTAACTTGAAAAAACACATTACATCTATTCACAATTAAAATCGAATACATAAATACTGACAATTTTATCAGGAAATTTAAAATCACATAAAGATGCTTAAAGACGATTGTTTAACTATTATTATAATTATTTCCCTTTGTAAGCTTACATTGTGATTACCCACAAAGCAATCGGCATGAATAATTTTTCTGTTGATTTCAATAGATTTAAGATGATTTATTTAGCAGTGTGAAAATAATTAATTCAATAGCACAATGAGTATAAAAAAATTCTTGTTTGAAATGAAAAAACATACTACATCTGTTCATAATTAATTAATAACAAATTCCTAAATATTAAAGAATCTTGTTAAGGAGCTTAGAAGCACATAAAGATGCATAAAAACGATTGTCTAACTATTATTTATTTCCTTTAGTAAGCTTACGTTGTGATTATCACAAAGCAATCGGCATGAATAATTTTTCTGTTGAATTTATAGGTTTAGATTGATTTATTTAGCATTGTGAAAATAATTAATTTGAATAATGTGATGGTATTGAAAAAAAAAAAGACATCTTGTTTAAAGTGAAAAAACATATTACATCTGTTCATAATTAATTAAAAACAAATTCATAAATACTGACAATTTTATCAAGCAGTTTAAAAGAACATAAAGATGCTTAAAAATGATTGTCTAACTATTATTATAATAATTACAATTAAAAAGCTTACGTTGTGATTATCACAAAGTGATTGGCATGAATAATATTTCTGCTGATTTTATAGGTTTTCGATGATTTATTTAGCAACGTCAAAATAATTAATTTTAATAATAGGATGAGTATTAAAAAAGAACATCCTGTTTAAAGGGAAAATAACATATTACATCTATTCATAATTAATTAAAAGCAAATTCATAATTAATGACAATTTTATCAAGCAGTTTAAAAGCATATAAAGATGCTTAAAGAAGATTATCTATGTTATAATTACCTCCCTTAGCAAGCTTAAAGCGTGATTACCATAAATTAATCGGCACGAATAATTTTTCGTTAACTTTATAGGTTTTTTGATGATTTATTTATCTGAGTGAAAATAATTAATTTGAATAATCGGGTGAGTATTAAAAAAACAGCATCTTATTTAAAGTGAAAAATACGTTACGTCTGTTCATAATTCATTTTAAAAAAATCATAAATAGTGTCAATTTCATTAAGCAGTTTAAAAACTCATAAAGATCTATTAAGATGGAAGAATGGCAGTATTCTAATTTAAATTTTTCACCAATCGAATTTTTTTTATCAAACTTCAGATTGCGGTATAGCTTGATAAATATTATTTCTGTCTATGTTTTGGTATAAATCGTCTAAGAAGTGGCGCTTTTATGCTGCATTTTTCCCGACATGCAATAGTCCTATTTCAAGAACTACTGTTCGGAATTTCATGCCTTTAGAATTAACGATTAGCATAAATTGTCCTTTAATTTCGGCACTGTAGTAGTGACTTTTGAAGTATTAACATGATTGAAATGGTAGGAAGTTTTGAGATTGCCACATCTAAAACTTTCAGACAATTTTTAAATTGTTGTCATTTAAATAAAAATTGTTAAACATTATCATCCTACGTCACTTCTCACAAGATGCACAGGAGATTGGGATCTCTTACGTGAGTTTATTCGATTGGCACCTTTTTTTAATAAAACATTTTTACATATACTTTGACAACATGTGCAAAAGAAATATGCTATATATACCGGGTGTCCCAAAAATGACTGACGGATTTCAAAATTCAATAACTTGCAAACGGTGACAGCTATTTAAAAAATTTTTGCAGGAGAGTTATGTATAATGTCAGGAGTTTTTTCATCGTAATTTTTTATTTTAGTTTGAATTTCAAACAATAGGTGGCGCTGATGGCGATTGAAAGCCAGGTCGACGAGCACTGATCACCTGGCCTTCAATCGCTGTCAGCGCTACCTATTGTTTGAAATTCGAACTAAAATAAAAAATTACGTACAAAAAAAAAAAAAAAAACTCCTGACATTATACATAACCCTCCTGCAAAAATGTTTTAAATAGCTGTCACCGTTTGCAAGTTATTGAATTTTAAAATCCATCAATCATTTTTGGGACACCCGGTATGTCTGAATTACTTTGGATGTATTTATAAAAGTATTGATATATATACATTTAAATATAGTTATGCGAATATAATATATATATAAAATAATACATAAAAAATTAGCTCGGATAAGTATTAATGTTAGTAAAGTTTGAATAGAGAGAGTTTCTAAAAGACCAAATTTTTAATCCAACTGAACAATTCTTTGTCTAATTATATAGAAACCATAACGTACGTTTTTGAAAAAATGACTTTAAATTAACTATATTAAAAGAGATACTAAGTCCATTATTTTTATTTATATCAAGAATATGTTTGATCTTAACCTCAACTTCTAGCAAAAATAAATATTAAATGTATATGCATCATATTAATTTATATTTTAAATATTTGTAATAATTAGGCATAATCCAAAATGTCCCTCGCCCCCTAAATGTTTTTGTCCTCTTTTTTACATGCATTTTAAAAACAGATGAGGCCATGATACATAAAATACATATAATATATGGTTTATGTGTGATATATTAATTCTTCATGTATAAATTTGCATTCATTGCTACTGTTAAAAAATATCAAGTCGCAGAAAAGTTTTGTTGATTATTTGGATAGTCGCATAAAGCTTAAAGAAATTTAGTCACAGAGAACCATACCTCCAGGAAAATACGGCTCTTGTATCTGTTGCAATTTAATTTATACCTTCACCATCTCAAAATTTGGAAAATGTTCATTTGGTTAATGTGGCTCGTGGCTTTTAAAATTTTAGAGTTAAGTTTCTTCCACTGAAAGCATTCTGGTTCTCTTTTAACTTTCAGGTTCTCCAAATTTCCAAGGTACGATTAGTTTCTCCGATATACATATAAGTCATGTCGTTTATGAGATTCTAGAGATTATTCCTTTTTACTGAAAACTGAGGCATTTGTATTTAAAATTACAAACTGAACGTTATAAAGATTTGGGTGAGACAAAATATGTAAATATAAAGAATATTTTAAAAATACGTAAAGTTTTTTTTTTTTTTTTTTTTTTTTTTTTTGATAGAGTTTTGTAAAAGGATAACGGCATGAATCGATTGACAGTATTCTTCTGAAAAGTTGTAGAAGCTGCATCTACATTTTCTGAAAATAATTTGCTGCGCCATGCGATCTTGAAAGAAACAAATTAGTTTTCAAATAATAATTTTTTTATTTCGAAGCGTTCTTCATTATTTCATTAGCGAAAAGCTCTAATTATCAAACTTTTAACTACAGCTATCTTACGAGAAATGCGAGACATTCTAATCTGAAGTTTAAATTTTTTATCCCATAAAACTTTTTACAGGAATTCTTCTGCAATTGTAAACAAAAATACATAATACTAGTACAATTTATTCTATACTGAAAGATCGTCTGTAATTTGGGCCATTTTAAATGATTTTATATAGATTTGTCTGTTAAGGATGTAAAATACTTTTTGCTGATTTTTTAAAGTTGACTTTTGAAGTCTTTATATGGGTCATTACAAGTCACGAATGGGACATCGTTTCTACATATTTCTGTTGTTTCAAGAATGTTATTACATCCTCAAATTAAAACATATTAATATAAAAATCTAGAGTATTTGTTATTTTCTTAATTAGAGCATTTGCGAGTTCCATACATTACTGAACAAAAATAAACTAAAAAAAAAAATGTGTCAGAAAGTAGCCAGTTTGAATTTCAGAACAGCTTTCAACAAATTAAGGAATGTCATATAGTAATAAAACAAATTTCATATGTTTAACTGATAAATTGTAACTAATACTTAGCTACTGCACTTCGGAAAACACACATTTCGCCATTTGCAATAATAGAGATTGTATATAATATTTTATTTGATTTTATGATAATAACATCATGCATGGTAATTAACAAATATAATATTTTACACATCTTCTATATTTTATGATCCGTTTTGATTATTTAACAGGACATTAACAAGCACTTGATCTTCATTATTAATGCGGTTCTGCTTTTTTATAGCTTACACATAGCTAAAACAAAATGACGTATTTCAACAAGCCGTCTTTAAGTTAATGTAAAATGACTTCTGGATATTTAAGGTCTTAATGGACTTACCATTAGTGACATACATAATTCATACAGGGTAAAACACTCATAAATAATTTATAAACAATGACGCTAATAATTTTCAAGATTTACTTTCATTGTTGGTATGCAACAACAACACCAGAGTGCGGTTACCCACAATCCTGTTGGCATGTCCATTATCACAAAAACCGGGACAAAGAAACAATGTAAGCGGGACAGTGGCTTCTAAATCGGGTTATAAAGATGCGTAAATCATTTTATTTCTAATTGCTAAAAAGGTGTAAGATTAAAAATTTTAAAAACAGTAAAATAGTTTTATTTCACTGTTGACATGTTTCAACACTTCCTGGGTCATTTTCAAAACAAATAAATAACGATATTCCGAAATTGTATAATCTATGACGCAATGAATTTCCCATTCAATTTTTCATGTAACGTACGTTTTTTTTTTCTTTTTCTTTTTTTTTTTTAATATTACCGTAACCACTGAGTAACTCGAACTACATGGAACTTTTATGTGTTAGAATTTCTATTTGTATGAATTCGTCTTACAAATGTAAAAGAGAAGAAAGAAAGAAGTGATAACTTATCTTAATAAATATCTCGGAGCTGCATTCTTCTTTATAAACTTTTTATTACTTGAAAAAAACGGCACTCACATATAGTAGACTAACACACACACATTATATACAAATAAAGTTTTTTTACATAATTCTGGCGCACGCCACCATCACAAGATATGAACCACAGTTCACCACCAACATTCGAATATCACTAAAAAAAGAGCATTTTTTTAACAGAACTAGTGTTGCCAGTTTTTTAAACGAAAAATATTACAACTACATTTTTTTTAATTTAGCAAAACTCATGTCACGTGACGCGTGACAGTCTATTTTTTTTCTTTCTTTTTTCCTTCGGAAAGCGCGTGTTACATCCTCCCCCTCTGTTATAAACTATATCGTCTCGGAGAGGAAACAGGATGCTTTTTGGGTCTTCCTCTTTTTCTCAAGGGTGCAACTCTAATAGTTTCATATTCTTGTAAAGGCAACAAGGCAGAAACGTGGTAAGATCCAATTCGTTCAGTAGAATTTTCTAGACTAGCAATGTCATATGTCCCTAGTGAGTTTTGAGTCAAAATTATGTATGGTCTATCTTTCTTAGGCATACATTTTGCGGTTTCATTCTTACTTGCATTGCAAACTGGGTGTAGGTTAATCCATACCTTTTCACCAGATTTGAAATATACTCGTCTATGGTTTTTATTGTAATATCTCTTCCGCTGACCTTGTTTCATTTCAACAGGCTCTTTCACATTTTTCGGGTGATCATTAAATTTATTCCCCTCATCGGAATTTAAATTTTTGCCCACATCTTTAGGTAAGGCATACGGACAGACTTCGACCGCTTCGGTACACGTACTATTTTGTACTTCATGTTCTTCTACAAAATAAAACTTTTTATGAGGTTTGTCCCTAAAATGCCATCTTTTGCTAGCTATGTCTAACACTATGTTAGCTTTGCACAGGAAGTCCATTCCTAAAAGAGTTCTATTACCTTTGGCATTTGGGAGTACAATAAACTCTGTTCTGAAAACTCGGCCTTCAATCTTTAAGGGCACAGTGGCAGACAGAGTTTTTCTAACCATCGTTGTTCCATCAGCTAAGGTTATTTCATGAATATGAGGATTCATTGCAACACCAGCTTTCAAAAATAATTTATACATAAGTTCTCCTGCAATAGAACGACTCACTCCTGTATCTGCACAGACTAATACCTTCTTATTGCAGATCGTAATAGGTACATTTAGAGCTGAAACTGTTGATGTATTTAAACTATACAGCTTAAGACGTTGAGCTTGCACTGTTTGCTTCTTAACCGTAGGGGAACAATCTGGGCACTTCTTCTTTATAAATCCCACTTTGCCACAACCATAGCAGAATATCTCGGATTCTGAACGACGATTATCAAACGTGGGGAAAGATCTGTCTTCTTTTGGAGGCTTACTCTGCTTCCAAGTATTTTCTCGGCGAGAATACTCTTTTTTCTCCTGGGGTACAACCGAATCTTTTTTAGAAAACGTAGACCTGATAGTATAATACGCGTCTAATTTTCCGGCAAGTTCGACTGGCGAATTTAAATGTTCCCAATCATCTAACATATGTTGTTTGCATTCGACAGGCACGCGCCTTTTCATCTGATCCGCTATGATCAGATCCTGAAAAGCTTCAAAAGACGTTACATTTAACTCTTTAAGCCAGTTTTCAAAGTAAGCACGTAACTCGAAGTAATAATCTCTCCAAGTAATTTCTTTATCTTTGCAATGCATGAAAAACAGCTGCCTAAACCTTTCCGCGCTAATTTTAAACCTTTTTAGAAGTAGACCTTTAACATGCGAAAAATCTGAAGCTTTTTCTTCTTTTTCACGAGCAATAAGCGTAGATATAGAAAAGGGTACAACACTTAGTAAATAAGAAACCCAGAGGTGTTCTGGTACCTTCGAAAGCTTTAACTGTCGTTCCAGGAGCACCAGAAACAATGTTACATCATCTGTCTCTGGCTTAAATGTAGGCAACAGCTTCTGGATATCTATTTTACTCTCTGGATGAGACATTATCCCTGCCGCATTACCACCTACCGCTCCACTGGAAACACTTTGGCTCTGAGCCTGTAACTTAAGCTTCTCAAGCTCAAAATTCATCTCAAACTTTTTTAATTCCAGTTCTTCCGAACAACGCTTTTCTTCTATTTCTAATTTATGCTGTTCTAACTCAGCTGTTTTTTGCTTTTCCTCTAAGTCTCGTCTACGTTGTTCTAACTCAGCAGCTTTTGGCTTTTCCTCTAAGTCTCGTCTACGCTGTTCTTCCTCGCGAGTCGCAATTTGGTTTCTGACTAACGAATTCACGAAATCAACTTCGTACGAGGGAGAGGATTTAATCTTATCACGCAATGTGACAACGGTCATAGAGGGTTGTACATCTAAATTCATTTCTACAGCGACCTGAAACAGGTCTTCTTTTCGTGCTTTATTGAACTCGGACATTTGTAAATTTAGCAAACAACAAGATACCCACTAATGCTAAAAATTCGTTTAAATAAATTGTTCCCCAGACGTGAGCTTTGCTTTACAACTCATAAAAACAAGACATCAATAAAACAAAACTGTGAACTTTAACGTTAGCAAAATATACTTTTAAAATAATTAAACTTCATTAAACTTTTAAGTATCTTTAAAATTTAAATTATTTTAATTTAATTTAATTTTATTTATTTATTTTTATTTATTTTTTTTTAAAGAAAATATAAATTACGTGTCATTTAATCAAAACATTATTTTAACTGATATAAAACTAGTACTGAATTGTTGGCAACATTCATAAACAATGTTCTAAATAAATCAAAACATATCTGAATAATTAAAACGTCAATCAATATTATTATCATATTATCAAGACAAGACTATGTAATGTAGATTTTTCAATATAACTTTAAAAGAAAAGAAAGTCTTATTTCATAAAAAAATAAAATAAATAAATGCAAAAACTTACTCAATCTGTTTTAAAAATCGCATTCAATGCTATTTCAAAATATATCAAGAACTCTAAATTAAATGCTTAAAACAACTAACGATAGAACACTCAAATAAAATTTCTAATTAAATTCTGTTACCTTGCGAAACCAACAACAAGACAAACAAAAAAATAATTAATAAACACATACCGTATGACACTTGTATTGATGGTATCAATGTATTTTAATATATTTTTTTCACTATTAATTTAATTTCTGTTTGTAAAAAGAAAAGAAAAATGATATCAACGTAAATAAATGCTTATTTCATTATTTATCAACCCTTTTTTTTTAAATTGTTTTTCTTTTTTATTCGAAGTAAGAAAAGTTGTTATTTAATCAAGATAAAAATTAAACATGCATGCAGAGAATGAAAATTAAACTAAAGAATAAAAATATAAGCATGGGGAGGGAAGGGGAATTACACAATATATAAATGAACTGCAAAATAAATCAATAAATTAAAACTAAAAATATGAAAAATTTTACAAATAGAAAACAAAATATAGACACTTGTGGAAAGAATGCATTCTTTTGATAAAAATATGGATCCATTTTAAGAAAGTAACTTGAAGATTAAATAAATATTGTTGAGTTACACCTGCAGGCACAAGAACTGAAAGTTTTTAAAAGCACAGAAAATGTAGAATTCGCCATAATTCACAAACAAATATAAATGGCGTTATCGAAGCAAGATTAAATTCGAGAACATATATCGCAAACAAATGAAAATGGTGCTTGGCATAAGATTATTCCGTGGAAATTTTTTTTTACAGCATTGAAGAACACATTTCACAAGCAAACGAGCAACGACTGCTCGTGGCATTTTCTTCCATTAAACATGCATGCATTTTTATTTCGTGCATATTTCACAATTTAAAATATATATATATATCAAGCTTTAGAAGATTCACAAAGATGTGGAACACCTTGGATAGACTTCGCGCTGTTTCCTTTTTCCTCTTTCTTACTTGTAGATAACATATCGCAATTAAAAGCATCAAACATTTGTAGAATTAAGAAGATGTCAGAACAAATCAAACTATTTCCAGGTAAGGGCTCCAGGTTGGGCAGCCATTTTGTAAGAATTCGTCTTACAAATGTAGAAGAGAAGAAAGAAAGAAGTGATAACTTATCTTAATAAATATCTCGGGGCTGCATTCTTCTTTATAAACTTTTTATTACTTGAAAAAAAAAACGGCACTCACATATAGTAGACTAACACACACACATTATATACAAATAAAGTTTTTTTACATAATTCTGGCGCACGCCACCATCACAAGATATGAACCACAGTTCACCACCAACATTCGAATATCACTAAAAAAAGAACATTTTTTTAACAGAACTAGTGTTGCCAGTTTTTTAAACGAGAAATATTACAACTACATTTTTTTTAATTTAGCAAAACTCATGTCACGTGACGTGTGACAGTCTATTTTTTTTTCTTTCTTTTTTCCTTCGGAAAACGCGTGTTACATATTGTTTCTCTTACAATGGATTGATAATATTGGTTGGAGCGAAAAATCATTTTACTTTTATTAAAATTTATGTGGATAATTTCTTCTTGGTGTAATTTTATCACGAATGTGGTTTTTCTATTATATTTAATATCAGTTGCAAGCCCTTTTTTTTCGTATTTAAATTTCCTGCTATAGTCATTCCAGTGAAGCTGTGGATCGAATTCTCAACGGTTTCAAAAGCAGAAATAAACATCCAAGTAAAATAATAATAATAATAATAATAATAATAATAATAATAATAATAATAATAATAATAATAATAATAATAATAATAATAATAATAATAATAATAATAATAATACCTTCTTTACATGAAAAATTGAATGATGGTGTTTTAGTTCATTGCGCCATAGACCGTGCAATTTTTGAGTATTATTATATATGTGTTTTAAAAATACATCGAGAAGAGTTGAAACATGTTTATAGTCAATTAAAACTTTTAATTAAGTTTTTTAAATTTTTAATTTTGCATCTTTTTAGCAATTAGAAATAATTTTTTGCAGTTAAACCTCATTAACATGAACATGTTTAAAGTGAATTACTTTTAACATGAATTGTTTTCACAGTCCCCTATAAAGACGAATATAAAGATATGATTACTGATTACATGAATTACTGTTAACATGAACAAAATTTTGATTCCGCTTGAGGTTCATGTTAACGAGATTCTACTGTATTACAAGATGTTAGTTTGTTATGCATTTACAGCAAATCATATTGAAATTTTTGCTTACTTTAACGGAAAATTCTAATATACCTTGTGGCTAAAACTAAAAGGGAAGAACGCGTAAAGTGACCAGTAAAGGCAATGTGGGCATTTGAGTTTTTGCCGCTGTATAGTGCTTCCACTACGCTGGAATTGGGTGAAGTAAGTTGTCAGAGATTCTGGTAATATTACCTTTGATTTTGAAGAGGAAGGCTACTTTTTTCTGGTTTTAACAAATTATATTACTATTCTTCGTATTTTTGATTTTAGGCAAATGGTGCAATTTCTTGATTATAGCTAATCAGTATTTAATGTTACTAGTATTTTTTCGTATGCTGTTTGGTCAGTATTAAATAATATTTTGAATGGCGTGTGTTTAAAAACGCAGGTCATGTAGATTAGATGCTACGCCACAGCTTTTGTAATAGCATCATTCCTCGCAAAGCGACCGCAAAAAGATCGGACAAAATAACCAGATGGCTATTTTGCCCGGAAGCGATTTCTTATTCATATTTCACAAGAAAATACTACTCAAAAGTATTTTCTTTGAAAGAAAGATTTAATGTCGCTCTGTAGAGAAAGGCTTACACTCAACGCTTAAAGTTTGCATGTCTGCTAAGGGAAATTTTATTTACCTATTCCTCATACATTGATGTGCATTACTATTTCCTTTATTTTATAACGGTATAATAGTTAAAATATTTCAAAACATAATATTTATTCTTAATGGACAGGGGGGGGGGGGAGGTTGGTAGCTTTATAGTTTTTGTTGATTAAATATATATCCTGAATCAATGTGATTTGTTTATTTACCTACGGTTCCACTTTGCTTAGCCTAGTTGGGCCAAGTGGACATTTTGTAATTTTTCTCTGAAAGTAACGTATGAAGTGGCGCCAACTTATATGGGATCGTGGGGCCTAAGCTCAACCAATAAATTGAATCATAGCGAACACGACTTTTATTGTTCTAGTTATTTATGCCATCACTGTTTTATTATTCATTTTTCTCCTTAGAATAAAATTTATGCTGTCAATGACCATGCGTTTTTGTTTTCCAACTGGCACTCATAAATTCTAATAACTGAAATGTTTTGCTTCCTGTTTAAATTTCTGCTAATTCAATTTCCAGTCATGCTCATGATATCATGACATTACAGTAAATATCAGTCTCTTTATAAGAAAAGAGAATTGAGAATATAATTTAGTAAAGTTGAAACTTTATTAAAACATAGTAGCTGGACTTAAAATTCTCATCATTCACCATCTGTCAAGTTTTCACAGAAAAATAAACTGGTTACACCATTTTACAAAAGTATTTTTGAACCCATCCAATATTTTTGTGCCAAGTCAATATTTTTAAAAAGTTGGCGCCACTGAACGTATGCATATTTCAACATTGTTTTAAGTAAAAAATAAAACAGCAAATGAAACTAAAAGATTTTAATAGAAGGTGATTACAAAAGAATATCTCGAGAAAAAAAAAATAAAATTCTATCAATAACCATTTATAGCTACTAATACATCAGAATTTTTTTGTTTGTATCTGTATGTCAGCGTTAAATGTTACCCACAACATATTCACAGTACAGCATACATGCTCTAATATGCATTAGTAACATCTTGGAATATTTACGACAATTCAACACTTAAGAAAGTAGGAATCCGAGGTAGATAGACAAAAGCAGTGTTGGGTATGAACGAGCTCACTGAACCAAAACTCACGAGTTTCGCTCACTATTTCTGAACTTTGAACTGAACTTCGCTCACTATTTTATAAACGAGCGTGAACTGAGCGGAAACTCAAAAAATAGACGAGTTTGAACGAAATTTACGTTCAAATTTACGTTCAATTTTTTTATAATTTATTTAAAATTTCCAGACCTTAGTACACTTTTTCCCTCTTTCAAATGCCATTTAGAGGCCTACACGAGTTTCAGGACGGGTTAAGGATGGATATCACTTCTCTGGGTAGTATCCTAGTCTTATTTCTTCTGCAGACTCGGGTCGCGCCAAACCGGACCTGGGACCGATTTTTATGTCTCCATAACATGGAAGATGGATTAATAATACTAATGATAGCTGAAACATTTACATACAACTAACAAAGGTTCATTAAAAGCATAAACATCGCAGCCTACGGCTTTTCTGCATAAATGGAGATTATAAACAGACTAAGGTAAGTTTTTCTGGTCAGAACTCTTCCGTAAGGGATAAATATCAATGTTCTGTAGAGATGTACTCGGGGTCGGCCCGGGTTCGGTGCGAAATTTCAACTTTTTTTCCGGGCCGGGCCAAGCTCGGGCCTTGTTTTTAGCTATTATATCTGGCCGGGTCGAGCCTTGATTTCAGCTATTATATCGGGCCGGGTCGGGCCACTAAATTTTCTCTACGAGCCGGGCTGGGCTCAGGCCGAAATTTTTATTTTAATATTGGGCCGGACACTTTTTTTCTATGGATCGGGCCTGAAAATTTCCGTCCGCGCATACCTCTATCTTACATATCGAATAATCGAATGATTAGTTCACAAAATTTTGTAAATTTGGACAATAATATCCAAACGTAAAAAAAGTGAACTTTTTAGTGAACTTCGTTCACTTTTACAAATGAGCTTGATTTGAACGAGTTTGTTTGAAAATTTTTGAGTTTTGAACGTGAACTTAAATCACTTTTCAGAAATTGAACGTGAGTTTGAGTTAGTTCATTTATTTTGTGAACGTGCCCAACATTGGACAAAGGGTTAGAATAACATTATTACCTCATAACTAATTCACAAGAAGCATCTTAAAAAGTCTCCAACTTTTAAATGTATGAAATCATTAAAACTTATATGAAATAATAATAAGGTTTAACTATCTAAACAACTTTTTAAAAAATGTATACATTTCTTCGTTGAAACTTTCTCAGGATAAATAGTTTCAAATTGGAAAAACATACCCACTTAAAGTTCAAAATTATTTTATCTATAGCAACTTTAGCGTATTGCATTTTATCATTTAAAATAATATAACTCAAATAAATCAACATATCTTGTAACTGTCATAGCATTGAATCGTTTGCAAAAGGAGACGCAGAATTTCCCAAGTGTATATTTACAGTTCTGTGATCCACTAACTTCCATAAAGCTCACAATACTTCGTTTGTATAACAAACCAAGCTTTGAAATCAGTCTAAGACGCAAATTATTTCACCCATGATTCCTTTCATAGCTTAGATATTAGGGAAATCTTAAAGTTCGTTAATTTTGAAAAATTGGGCTTCTTCTCCAAAATCTAATGAAAGTGATAAACAAGCAGATTATTAAAAGTTTCCGGGCTTTTGTAACCATATAACGCTCTTAGAACAGAACTGACTTCTAGCAATAGCTGTTCATAACCGGTAATACATACACTGTTAAAAATATCCGTTAATATACACAAACTTTTTCGTAAAATTTTACGGAATAGTTTCATTTTCCCGAAAAAACAGTAGAACTTCCGTATTTGACATTTTGAAATCACATATCCGTATAAATCGAGGAAGTGTTCCATCAATTTTCCGAAAACAGTAGAGTGTAGTGATGCCATCTATGCCCGGAAAATATAAACATTATACTGTTATGATGTTTTTTTAAACAATTTAATACAACATTTCTCTAAAAAAACGGAAATATTTTGTTAAAAAACGGAACTATTTCTGGAATTTACGGAAATTTGTTTCTGTTAAAAATCGGAAGTAGTACTAGCTTTTAGATTATCAGTACTATTTCCGTTTTTATAACGGAAATTTTTTTTTACGGTTTATTCACCGTCTTTTGTATCTGTCTGTAAATCAGCGTTAAATTTTACCCTCAAAATTTGATGAGAAATGAAAGAGCATGTTATAGTATGCCTTAGTAACATCTTGGAGTATTTATGGCTATTCAAGACTGGTAAAAGTAAGGGATCCATAGAAAAGTTAGACGATACGAGGGGTAAAGTAAAATTGTTATCTCATAAATATCTTAGGAGAAGCATATTAAAAAAATGTCTTCAGCTTGTAAATATATGAAATCATTAAAACTTATGTAAAATAATAATAAAATTTAACTGTCAAAACTGCGATAAAAATTGTTAAAATAAGCGCATTTCTTCGCTTTAAACTTGCAGTGGATAACGAGTTTCAAATTTGAAAAACACACTCACTTAAAGTTTAAAATTGCTTTATCTATAAAAAGTTCATTGTTTATTGCATTTTGTATTTCAAAAACCTGATGGACAAATAAATAAACGGATCTTGTAACTGTCATACACTGTTAAAAATTTTGCTCTAGTTTGAATCAAATTTTGGTGCTCAGTAGCCACCATAAGATGAAGAAATATTGTGCCAACATTTGGAGCTTCCTAGTTCAACCTCGTTCCAACTATTGGGACTATGCATCAAATATTGGAACAGGAGCTCCAAATATTGGTTCATGATTTCACCATCTTACAGAGGCAGCTGTTGAGCACTAAAATTTGATTCAAACTAGAACAACATTTTTAACAGTGTAGATCTGATGAATCGTTTGCAAGGAACACCCAAAAATTTCCCAAATGTACAAATAAATATGAACATTTACAGGGCTGTGATCCACTAACTTCCATAAAGCTCACAATACTTCGCTGGCATAGCAAACCGAGCTTTAAAATCAGTCTGAGATACAAACTCTTTTCACTCATGATTCTTTTCATGGCCCAGATATTGCGGAAGTCTTGAAGCTTTAAATTTCGACTTTAGCGCCTCTTCAAAATCTGACGAAAATAATAAACAATCAGATTAGTAAAAGTTCCTGGGCTTTTGGAACCACATAACGCTTTTAGAACTGACTTCCAGCAATAAATATTAATATCCTCTAATACATACTCACCGGCAGAATTATTTTTTATCTGTCTGTAAATCAGCGTTAAAAATTATCCGCAACATATTCACCGAAGAACATACTCTAATATATCCAGGGTTCGCACAATTTTACCACTAAATTTTAAGAATATTTTCGAAGTGTTTCACTGGAAAAAAATATCGTAAAATCTGTGAATGAAGGCGGGGATTATGAATGTTGTGATTTAAAAATTAAAAGTAAATTTTTTTATTTTTAATTGTGGTGCCAGAGTCCTTGGAAATTCCAAGGAGTATGCGAACCTTGAATATACCTTAGTAACATCTTGCAGTATTTATGTCTATTTAAGGCTTATAAAAGTGGGAATCCATAGAAAGGTTAGACCGTGAGAGGGGTTAAGTAAAACTGTTATCTCATAACTATCTTAGGAGAAGCATCTTAAAAAATATCTTCAGTTTGTAAATGTATGAAATCATTGAAACTTATGTAAGATAATAATAAGGTTTAACTGTCAAAACTGCGTTAAAAATTACTAAAATATATACATTTCTCCAGATTAAACTTGCTCCGGAAAAATAGTTTCAAATTTGAAAAACACGCTCACTTACAGTTCAAAATTACTTTATCTATAGCAACTTTAGCGTATTGGATTTTATCGTTTAAAAACGTGATACGCAAATAAATCAACGGATCTTGTAACTGTCATAGATTTGCTGAATCATTTGCAAAGGACACGCAGAATTTCCCAAGTGTACCAATAGATATGAACATTTACAGGTCTGTGATCCACTAACTTCCATAAAGCGCACAATACTTCGTTTGCATAACAAGCCGAGCTTTGAAATCAGTCTGAGACAAACTCTTTTTACTCATGATTCCTTTCATGGCCCAGATATTGCGGAAGTCTTTAAAAATATAATAAATAAATCGTCTGTGACGGGTTTGGAGAATCGGACATGCTGTTTAGCTTATCGCCAAAAATAAATAAATAAATAAATAAATAAATAAATAAAATAAAACAGGATACGTTCAGGTGGTCCAGTCCTTCAGTGCAGAAAACATGCAATATCATTTTGTTTATATTTGTTAAACAAGGCTTAAAATATTGCTGTTCCAAAATCTTTAGAGCATGTTTCTGTCTGATATGAAAATTATAAAAATAAAGGAAAATAAGTTTGGATTTATTTAGTGTATTTTGTCAGGGAAATTTACGTATTTCTTCGGATAGGAAAATCCTATTTCTCAAACATTTTTATTTAATCTGGTCAACAGTGCCCGGCCACTTTCGATTTTAGCTGTTTTGTCGAGTATCTAGAAAAATTTCAACCCAGAGAATTATTCTGGAATTTCAGGAACGTGAAAAATATGTTTGACGACATTTTTTTAGCAGTAGTACAGACGCAAAGATAAATGAGGTATCAACTACAAATTTAATAATAATAATATTTGCAATCATTCTGTAACATACAATAGCATTTTGTCTATATTCAATTCTTAAATTATTATTATTCCTATATCTTAAGAGCATGTTTCTGTCTCATATGAAAATTATAACAATTAAGGAAAATGAATTTGTATATAATCCGTACATTTTGTCAGAAAACTTACGAATTTCTTCCAATATAGAAATGTTACTTCTCTGAAACTTTTACTTACACTATCTGGTCAAAAGTAACTCGGCACTTTTGGTTTTGTATACTGTGCCAAATATCTAGATAAATACGAGAGCCTAGCGAATTATTTTAGAACTTCAGGATGGTAAGTAACATATTTGACGCCATATTTTACATGAAGGTATAATCACATGAACAACTGATGTAACAACAACAAATATTGAATAAAAATTATAATATTTGACAACCTTCTGTAACATATGATATGTGTTTATGTTTGTTAAACAAGGCTTAAAATATTGTTGTTCCAAAATATGTAGAACGCGTTTCTATGTGTTATGAAAATTATAAAAATAAAGGAAAATAAGTTTGGATTTATTCAATGCATTTTGTCTGGAAGACTTATGTATTTCTTTTGAAATGAAAAACATGACTTTTTAAAAATCTTTTACTGACACTATCTGGTGTAAAGAAACCTAGAATTTTCAGTTTTAAACATTTTGTCAAATATCTAGAGAAATAATTGAGCGTAGAGAATTCTTCTGGAGCTTCAGGAATTTAAATAACATATTTAACATGATATTTTTCAGTGAAGATATAGTTACAAGGAAAAATGAGGGACTAACAACAAATATTGAATGAAAGTTAATGTTAGTGATCATCTTGTAACATACGACGTCGTTTTGTTTATATTTGTTATATAAGGCTTAAAATATTCATAATCAAAGGCTTGAAATGATTTGTAGCTTGAATTTGTGTTTATTTCACCTCAGTTGGGATCACATGTGTATAGACTAGCACGTATATTCATGAATCGAATAACTGACACTCAATCGACAATTTTCTTTATTATTTTGTTTCGGATACAGAACCTGAACTAAGAAAAAGTCACAGCAATATCGATTATCTTGATAAAGTTTAAAATTTTGCTTAAATATGTGTTAGATCTACCCAGGTTTTCAAAAAATTCATTTGTTACTTCTAGCTACAGATATGAAAAATATAACAGTATCTCAGAATCCACATTTCTAGAATAGGTTTGACATATATCTATATGAGGACCTCAGAAGCCAGGGGTACAAGTGACAAAGCCCGAGTGGCCTCGCCCGTGCGAAGTTTGACCGCGGTTGGTGGTCATATTTTAAAAGCTGATCGGGCTTAATTAAATGAAATAGGTCAGGTGATACTTTTCTGGAATATTTTGGATTTTATTTGAGTGACCACAGGTATGTATTTCTGTTACAAGAACCATATTTTGAAAGAAAAGAGATATAGTATTTGTATTTACCAATTTTGAACCATAAAAATAATGCAATAATTGAATAATTTTAAAATTCCTTTCTTCGATAACACCTACTTCATGCAGAATCTTCTGAGCGCGCGCACGCAGTGCGGCTGTTCCGCGAACACGCCCACAGTGAGACCATTATATCGAGTTGAACAGAAAGACAATTCTGACCGAGCTTAGCTCGGTCACCCCTGCTAGTAAGTATAATAACAGGAATGTTTTCTGTTTCCTACAGTGTCAACCATGTAAAAAGTAAAAATAGAACCTAGAAATGTACCCACATAATCATTACATTTGTATTAAAACTTTCCAAATCTTAAAAGTATTTCAGTTAAAAAAAATTGAAATTTAGGACAAGTGTAATGACAATTACAATTTTACAATATATTTAGATTGTGAAATTATTTTCGTTTTTAGATTTAAACTCTTGTACAATGTAATGCTTGAATAGAAATGATCACCAAAAAAAAAATTAACACATAAATTAATTCAGATTTTTTAGCGAAGGACATAAAACTTCTCTTTATATTACAATGGCTTTAGAATGTTTTTGATTGATCAGCCATCATATGTACAGCAATTCCATTTGTTAGCAAGAGATAATATCGCGTGAACGAATTGTGAGATGACTTCGCGATGCATGTTATAAGCATACATCAATAATAAAAGAGAATCAGAATAAACATGAATCATTTCAAATGCAACAAACTGGCATTTATTTTTCAACAAAGCAATGTTAGAGGAAGGTGGTGTACCTCGGAGGTAATTTCAAACTTTGATTTTTTACAAAAAAAGTGTTTGGAAAATATCTGTAAAACATTTTTTTTCAAAAATTTAAGGATCTTAGCTGTTACATATTTTTTTCTGAAATGTCCAAATATATTTCTTCACTACTTTTTTATTTTTTAAAAAATAGCTTACAATACAGCCAAGGTACACCACCGGTGGTGTACCTTGGAGGTAGGTATGGTGTACCTTGGAGGTATTTGTTTTTAACATATTAAGTACTACACAGCATGAAAGAAAGCTGATTTATTATTTGTTTACAGTAATATGATTTAATATAAGACAACTTTAGGCTAATATAAGTCTAATTAGTTTAAATTTACAATTTTAAGAACACAAAATCGTTCATATAACTGAAATAATAAAGTTTGAACAGTTTAGTCATAAAATAAAGTTTAGTCAAATACAAATAACTACTGTTTAACACTCCCTCTTTATATCTAACATCTTTAGTTCTATTCCACATTCAGGTGATCTAAATTTATATCCAGTTTTACTTCTAGGCATTTTAGAACCTTTTACTTCTCTGAAAATAATTGCAAGAAATTAAAAACAGTAAAAAATATTATTTATAAAATATTAATAATATATAAATAATTATAATAATACTTTAACAAATATATATATATAAATAATTATTTATATATTTATTAAAATATTTATTAATTGTTTAATACTAGGTTTAGATAACTTTGAATTTTTACTTAGGCTTCATCAATTTAATAGCCTAACATTTAAAGTTAGGCCCATTTGCCCAGCCCAGTACTTTGGTTATTAAAGTAAAGAAATACTTTCTATCAAATTTTACTCTTAATTATTAATAAATTTAGCAGGTGTGTACCTTGGAGGTACCTCCAAGGTACACAACATTAGCTACCTCCAAGGTACACTACAAGCAAGTGTTTTACAAAAATGGTTTCCACATCTTCATATTTTAGATTTAGCCATTTTCAAGAATACATAAATGGAGCTGAAAACATGCCTTTCAACTTGTGATAATCAGTTTAAAACAAAAGTTGATGCTTACAGTTATGGAAGAAAAAGAATATGTCCTTGAAAAGCAACTTTTTGGTACTGAAAATAAACTTTGTTTTTTACAGCAGCAACAAGTGTGTTGATTAATAGTAGAAGAACTTCCCATGGACCTCTAGTAACAAATACATGCAAATAATATTTTAGTTTAAATTTATCACTCACGGTGGCTGCACAATCAATGTGCCTCCAAGGTACACATCCCTCCAAGGTACACCACCTTCCCCTAAATAAGACAGATCTAAATAATTTGATTACATTGAACAAACATTTAAAGATTCAAATGTTAGATTTATGATTTGATTGGTAATATCAAGCTAATGTTATAATTACATCAAATTCTTCATCATCTACTTCTGAATACTGAAGGACGCGATTAAAATCCTTAATCAAACAAAAGATTGAAATGGGAGATGACCTTGGAAGAAATAAACTAATATAATTCTTCGGAATTCTTCAAGGTCTTTTACAGAAAATAATATTTGAGCAGTATTATTTCTAGCGCCATAATAAGGGTGCAACTTTCAGAATATTGACATGAAATATTGCTCCAACTTCGTATTACATTTTGTAATACTGCACAAAGGTTGCCAAGAATTATTTCCCAATTTCATTCTCGTATTTTCTATATAAAACCAATATTTCTTCAGTTTAGCGTTTCATTGCCATTACTTCCATCGAATCAGTATTTCTGCAATTCAGTATTTACACTAAAATAGTGGTATTTTAGTGTAATTATTTCCATTTTCCAGAAAGTACGTCTGCAATAGTGACATTGTATTGCAAATAATTCTAATTCAAGCCAATATTTTATTAGTAATAATAGTCGCCCAGTAAATTCCATTAGTATTATTATGAAAAAGTGCGACATTGGCACAAAACGGGACCCACTGTTACCTTTATTGTTTTCTACTAAGAAGAAAAACTATGTCACGATACATATTAAAAACCTATGTCAGCAATAAAAAAAATTCGGCAATTGCAAGCCAAAAATAGCAAATGAGGTGCATTCGTACTATAACGAAGTTTTAGAAAGATTCAGATCTTGATGAAATAGTATATAGTACTTTGGATACTGTATAAATATCCGAAATCTTTTGTGGGTCCCTATAAATACAATATGCATTCTATTATACAGGAAATAACTCAGCAACGTACATCAGTTTCATAAAATGTAAAATAGTTTAATACAATTAAAATGCACCCTAAACAATGTTTCCTCCTATACCATTATGTAATGGAATACTTTTGTGTGATCCTGTAAATTAATAAAAATTATTCTTTGCACCACAGATTGTACAAAATGTATATTTTAATATATACCTCATAGATGCGTATCATTATTATTATGTTCAAAAGAGTTTAACATCATTAAAATGCACTTGAAAATTTTTTCCCATTGGCCGTAATGTAACGGAACATTTTTGACTGTCCCTAAAATTGAAAGATGCATCTGATTTTCATAAAATTTGAAATGACAAAATTATGCAACAATTATATATTTTAAATTTCAAACGATTCGGTTGGGTAATTTTTGAGTTGTTACATGCGGACGGACAGACGGGCGAAGGGAGTGAACGATGACTATAGGTGCTCCGTATTTGTATGTTTGAGAACTCAGCTAAAAAGTACCGGAATAAACGTGAACCATTGTATATGTAACAGGATGACATTCCTTTTTTCAACACAACAACCGTAGAAAGGACAATCTTAATAATGTAATTCAAATTCAGTAAAAAATTCAAATCATATAGATTAAAATAAAATCATATAAATTAATAATTCATGATTTGATTGATATTGTCAAGGTACAATTTTATTATTTTAACACAGCCAAACCGATTAATAAATAAGTCAAACGAGTAACATTTTTTTTCCGAGTGAGTAAAAATATGTCCAGCCCGGGACTCGAACCCAGAACAATGGGCTTTAATTGCCAATCATCTTCCAATTGATCTATCTTGGGTACCTAACAGGATATTTGGAGCTGTTGGAGATGAATATTACCTTGGTAATATTGTCGTTCAACAAGTGTGTAATGGCTGTAGTATATGTATCCTTCATACTGTAGATCTGAATATCGAAAGGCATGACTAAAATCCTTAATAAAACAAAGATTGCAATTGATGAAAATCCGTGAATGAATTCTTGAGATAAGAGTTATTGCGCAAATCGAGAAAAATGTAGTATATTTGCATCGCCTCTTGAGCGATTTACACCAAAATGTAAACAGCAATCAATTCATGTCAAGAACTAGACGACTCTGAAGTTTGATGAAAATCCGTGCATTAGTCCTTGATAGAGCTATTGCGAAGTCTCGAAAAATGCAGCATAGTAGCGCTATCTGTTGTCGATTTACAGCAAAAATTAATCAGCAACAATTTAGATCACGGACTAATTGAATATATGTATATATATTTAAATTCCGAGCATTCATTCTTGAGATAGAATGCCCTCAAAATTTGTGTCACATACAGACAGACAATAGCACAGCGAGACAGTAAAAATGAGTTTTTTGGAATCTCTGACCCCTAAAACGTGCAAATTTGTCCAAAACCGAAAGTCAGAAATTTTCCTGAATCCAATATTTTCTTCTTGTAAAGCTAGAAGAACGTAAAAAGTAGCTGATTACTAATACCAGTGGCGCCAATTTATATGGGCCCATGGGACCCGAGCCCACCCAATATTTTTTAATCCAAGCATCTTGCTAAATTTCCGCTGTTTTACTTAGTTATTTATTTCATTATATTTTTTATTTTTCTCCTTAGAACAAAATTTGTTTTGACAATGACCATGTGTTTTAATTCTCCAACTGATTCCCATAAATCCCGAATGACTGAAGTGCCCATGCTTAACTTTCTGTTATTTGAATTTGTTGTCATATTAATGACATGATTATATTGCAATAAATATTAGTGTCTTTATGATTAAAAACGCATGAGAATATAATTTAATATAATTGCAACTTTATTAAAATGTGATAGCTTGACTTAAAATCTTCATCTTTCACCATGTGTTCACCCTCCAAAGGAAAACAAAAGGATCGCACCATTTTATCAAAATATTTTTCAGCTCACCCAATATTTTTCAGACGTTGGCGCCACTGTCCAACACTCTGTATTTGAAATATACGCAGCGAAAAATATTACGATTAAGGGGGCTCAGGGGTTGAAAACTTTTCAGAAAATCGAATTTTCTTATGATCTAGTTTGATTATTCGATTAAATCTTAACTCAGTGCAAAAAACGGCATAAAAATATTTGCATTTTTAACGGAGTTATAAGTATTTATGTATCAACACTTTCATAGCCGCACCCATATAATTTCAACTTTAATTCGCGTTTTCTCAAAACTTTATTTTTTATGGCTAACACAAAGATTAAAAAAAACAATTTGATGAAATGGCTTAAATTTTTGTTTGCATGCATATAACATCATTATCTAGATTATGAATTAATATATTTTAGAAAGTTTAATATTTAGAGTATTTTTAATGAAAAAAAAGTTGTATTTTTAATTTTTAAGTTTGAAAGTGTTTTTAATAATGTTTTTTTCGAGTCATTGTTATATCCTTAATTCATTCTATAGAGTAAAGTTTCCTGATCATTTTAAAGCAAAAATTAGGTTCTTAAGTCAATTCAATGTTAAGATATCTTGGTGTTAGTGATATAACACATAATTTTTTTTTCGAAAATTGTGTTACATAAATTTTGCTATATTTCTTATTATATTACATTGAAGTACTTCATTTTATAATTTTATAAGACTACAAACATACCTTTAAAATATCAGAAAGTTTAAATTAATTACACTAAATACTTCTGTTTTTATATGGACTCGAAGCGAGAGCTCTCTTTACAGGTTTTTTTGTATCGATCAACCCCTGAGCCCCCTTAAAGTAGTTATTATTTATCATTTTATCCTATTTATCCAAATCTACTCATTATATCGCAGTTTTAAAAAGAAGGTTAAAAAATATATAGTTTCAGCTTCTCACAACAATCCTGATTTGATATACCTCTTGCACCGCTGATTTCCATGGTAATAATAGTAATCTTTTGGTATGGAAATATTTTTGTTTTACAAATTCATTACTTTTTCATGGATTGATTACATTTTGTATCAATCGAAACGCTATCCAAATGCAAGATCAAAGCTTTAAATCAATGTGATGATTCTTATGACACTTTTTGTTTGATTACATCGGTCTAGACTTTATGCTATTAAGCGTCATTCCGGACTTGTTATATTTAATAATTGATAAAGCAGATGCGGTGTCTTAGGTATTCACAGACCTTGAATTGTCGACGCTAGATATATTTTTTTTAATGCTAAAGTGATTTAAACGAGGCATGTAAGAAGATATTCACCGAACATTGTATACGGGAAATTGATTGATAAAATTAGTATATTGGATGTCCTCTCTTACCGTTGTTTAACCCATTAAGGGGACAGTTTATCTAAAAGTTGGTCAAAAAGGTGATATATATTTTTTAAATATTAAATAAAAATTTTAATAAAAAGAATGTTTGGTTTTATTTTGAAATATTTCCACTGCATGTTTTTTACATATTTTCCTCAAGCACCTCATACATTATTCTGATGAATATCCCAATTTGTTTCTTATAAGATCATCTTATAATACGATTCTCTGTATAACAAATCTTCATATAACAAAAACTTCCATTTAATTTTTTTTTTCTTTGTAGGAACGTTTTTTGTTGCCCAAGAATAACATTGAAAATAATTTCCTTACAGCAAAATGCCTTTTTCCATACAACAAATTTTTCAGAAAGTTTTTTCATTTATTAAGAAGTAACTTTATTAAAAATATTTAATTGTGAATATCTTGACATTATTTTTTTACCCATACGACAATTATATCGCGTGATATTATAAATTTCGTTTAATACACCCCATATAAATTAAACTTTAAATGTCCTTTTCTCCATGTTCATATTTTCGTCACTTTTCTATTTTAAAAATTCTGACGCTTTTTTATATTTAAGTTCGGACTTAAGCTTTTTGGTGAATGTTCTTTATTATAAGGTGGTCTGGTGTAATAACGCCAGGCGGGGTAATTAACGCCAAGTGCTAATATTTTGCATAATTATGAAATACTCTGGTAAATGACACCCATGTGCTCTGCGCAGAAGGGTTTTGAGTCATATAAATCGTAAAAAACAGCTTCAAGTTAATTTGTTTCATTTTTAGGTCTTATTGTTTTTACAAGCAACTAAAATTAACGCTTGATCTAAAATTTGCGAGATAGGTTTTGTGATGTGAAGACTATTTTTTTATCTGGAAATATTTTGTTAATTACATAAATTTGTAGTACATTTCATGGACTATTAAAATGTTGTTGAAGATTTTGGATGTCTTCTCGAGATAATTTGTAATTTAAAATGTACAGCGCAATAACTATAATGGGGTAATAACGCCAATCCTTGGCATTAATACCTCGGTTGATTTCCTACAGTGGCCGAGCTACATCCTAAATACTGATTCAAATAAACACAGTTAAAACTGTGCAATGTTTCTAATAATTCTATTTAAGCGGTCCTTTTTAAGCAAAAAGAAGCTCACGGTCGAATATTCTTTTGCCTCATCCCCCCCCCCCCCCCCCCACACACACACACCACACTTTTATTTTTCTTACACTTTCACAAAAAAAAATGAAAATTTTCAATAGCTTAGAATGCAATTTGTCAATTTCTAAGTTTGTAGAGTTTTCATTTTTAGAATTGGGCAATCTACATGCAATTATTCCATCTTATTTCATAGTTTTGTTTGCATGGCGTTATTACCCATATAGGTGGGTAATAATGCCAAATAGCATTGGTCAAGAAATCACGCCATTAAATTTTATGAATACATATCTGTTAAATTATTTTTTTATATAGATAGTCAATGAGTTGCTGTATCAAATCATATATTTGTTTGAAAAATACCAACTAAAACTGAGCCGTGAAAATTGGTAGAACCTTAACGTGGCGTTATTACCCCAGGGTGCCTTATAAATGATATTGTTAATTTTTTTAATAAAAGTATATAGTCCAAGAGCCTACCGCACAAAACCATAAGTTATCGAGCACAAGAAAAAATCCTTTATTTTATCGAAGAGTAGTAATAGGGGAATCAAATGATCCATGCCTGCCGGAAGCGAAGTGGTGCATAAGCCAAAAATTGATACCACTAGTGGTTGACTCGTTCGTAGATTTAGCATTGTGTTTACTGTACAATCAAAAGTGTGAAAACATGGAAAACTGGGTGCAGGAAATCACAATGCTAAATCTACGAGTCAACCACTAGTGGTATTAATTTTTGGCTTATGCACTTCTTCGCTTCCGGCAGACATGGATCATTAGATTTCTCGATTATTACTTTTCGCATAAAATAAAGGATTTTTACTTGTACTCGATGACTTAGGATGCGCTCGGCTCTTGGACTAATATGAAAGTGTATTAGATTTCCTCACTTTTCACTATATATATATATATATATATATATATATATATATATATATATATATATATATATATGTATGTGTACATGAAAACTCCTCTGTTAGATGTAGTTTCTTATTTTATGAGTTATTCTATATTTTGATGTTAAATTGTAGTATTGCATAATGGTTATATACATAAATATATATATATATGTGTGTGTGTGTGTGTAAGTGTAGTATTAGATGTATAAAAAAAATCAACAGTCTTGTAAAATACATATCTGAAAATCTTTAAAAAAAATTCTCGAGAAACATATCAGCATTTAAAAAAGTTGTAGGCATTTTTAAAAATATAATGTTTTAATTAAATTTTTTTTCAAAATTCATTTTCAATTGAACATTGAAATGCTGTGATTTCACCGACTGAACCATGTTCTTTAAAAATAAACAAATCGTTGAAAAGTGAATTGTCCTTCTTAAAAATCGATTTTGCAGTTTTTCACATTATGTTTGTGATTTTTTTCAAAAAATTTACTATCACATATTGTATGTGTATTATCCCATGTTGTACATTGATTTTTATTTATTTATTTATTTTTTAAATTGTTAATTGATTCGAGTTTAAAAAATGAGAAATATGAATGAAATAGTATATGGAAAGTTTTGAAAATGGATATTGATAAATTTCCTAATATATTAAATGCGCAATAAAGAATGAAATAAAATTCAACGATTGAAGACATGGATGTTGTAACAGTTAAAACTATAACTATGTTAGTCAATATAATGTAGCGATGCATGGTAAATGTTTCAAATATTTTTATGTGGCAAAAAAAAATAGTTGATTTTGTACTGATATTACATTTTTACATCATATCATAGATGATTTATGAATCGTTATTTTTGAAGTGAGTTTACACAGAAAAAATTATTTGATTTGCAGTTCTTCATTGTAACTGCAACCATTTATGTGAAAGTAGTTACTGTCATTACCCTGCAGTCTACAGTGTTCATATAAGATGTACCTAAAATTTTACACTACATTTTTCAACTTTTAGAAATATTCGCCATATTACGATAACACTCGATTTTTTTTACATTGGATAATGAAATCGATCTCTAATCTTCCATTTCATACTTTTTCTATTATGTTTGCAGTTTTTTTTTTTTTTTTTTTTTTTTTTTTTTTTTTTTTCAAAACCAGATCCAAATATGAAAATGTTTTTATAAAAAATGTCTGTAAAAAACTATACATATATCGGAGGACAAAAAATGAAAATCGATGATTTATAAAAAAAATTTGTGCAAATCGATGTTTTGTGCAAATTCTTTGTACAAATCGATTTCAGTAGCTAATGCAAAAAGAATTGTTCAAAAATATTAAGATGCAAATGAGATATCTTTAAAAATTTCTTCCATGGATCCTAAAGTGAAAATCTTGAAAAAAAAAAAAAAAAAAAAAAAAAACTTGAAAAAGTAAAAAATGATTTTTGTACAGGTATATACTTCAAAATTCTGAAAATTAAGCGAGTTATCTTTAAAAAAAAACATTTCATAGGATTAACATTAACGAATGGGTGCTTTCACATGAGTGAAGTAGCCTTTTAAAGCATAGCAAAGAACAGTGAAAAGGGTACTTTTTTATTACAATGACTGTGGCATTAAATAAAGAGCTTAGAAGAATTTAGGCTTCAATAACTGAGCTTGTTGCCAAAACAGCTATGAAAACAAACATGAACTTTTAAGGCCCCTGTCCCTGCCCGCGAAGACACTCGCGAGCTAATGCTATTCCTATGGAAAGACATTTTTCTAATTACTCTTTCGCATTTTGGCATTTTTAATTATATATATATTTTGAATTTATAGCTTATGTCCCTCTCGACATCGCTCCTTGATTACTTTTCAATTTTGGTTGCAGATATTTTTTATAAAGTTAGTTTCACTTTCAAAACCGGTTCAGAAAGTGAAACTAACTTTATAAAAAATATCTACGACCAAAATCGAAAAAGTAATCAAGGAGCGATGTCGAGAAGAACCTAAGCTATAAATTAAAAAAAAAAAATGTCAAAATGCGAAAGAGTAATTAGAAAAATGCCTTCCCATAGGAATAGCATTAGCTGGAGAGTGTCTTCGCGGGCAGGGACAGGGACCTTCAGATAAAAGTTGCTTGCAAATGGGTTTTAACATTTTTGCCTATAAGTTTTCACATACAAATGAAAATATTAAATATATACATATATAAATCAAAAATATAAAAAATAAGAAATTTTAGAAAAATGGTATTGAAATCTATGTTTGACGAAATACTGTGTTTTTGATTAATAGTAAGTTTATAAATGCTAATTGATATTCAATTTAGAATCGAATATATTGTATTCCTAAGGAGATAAATGTATTATGACCTCGGTTTCGTGTTAGAAAAAAATGTGTGTTAGAGAAAAAATCTGTAACGTTTTTACAGTTTACTTTTAAAAATACTGTATACTTTTTATTAATTCGAAGGCTTCTGAGATCTTCCTATGTCCAATAAATTTTATTTAGAAAAATGTTTTCCATTTTCTAACCAGTAAAGGAGTTAAAAATTACTCTTTCATATCCAAATCTTACCGACTTATGATATTTAATTTTATGAATTTTCAGCGTTTAATATGTCACTAAAAATAGAAAATCCTATTTTTAGTGAAAGAAAATTATGAAAATTCATGAAATTAAAACTATCATGACTAGTTAATTTTTTGTCGCGTCAAAATTAAATTTTTAGAAAACATATTTTAATGGCGGAAATCCAACAGAAATACTTGCACTGCTGATTTATGATAATAAAAACTAGTGAAATGTGGCAATCCTAAAAACTTTCTTCTATCTCAAATATATTAATACTTCCAGAAAAATTAAACATAGCAGGTTGGGTGATTTGCACCAAAATCCAATCTGTAACAATTTATTTCAAGTTTTAATTGAATTTGAAGTTTGATGAAAATCCGTGTATTAATTCTTGATATGGAGCTATTACAATAATCATGAATAATGTAGCATACTAGCGCCACCTGTTGAGCGATATACTCCTAAAATTACAGAATATTAATTTATATTAGGGACTAACTGAAACTGAAGTTTGATGAAAATTCGTGCTTTAGTTCCTGAGATAAAGCTATTGTGATAATCATAAATAATACCACATAGTAGTGCCACCTGTGGTGCGATTTACAACAAAACATAATCAGAACAATATTATATAAAGAATCAACGAAATCTGAATTTTTATGAAAATCCGTCCATTAGTTCTTGAAATACAGCTATTGTGAAAATCATGAAAAAGACAGCATAGCATTGCCACATGTTGGACGATATACACCAAAAACTAATCAGACCCAGATTATGCCAAGATCTAACTTAATCTAAATTTTTGTGAAATTCCGTGCATTAATTCTTGATATGGAGCGTCCTCAAAATTTATATCACATACAGACTTTATGATAGACTCAGAGACATACATTTTGTAAAAACGGGATTTTAGGAATATCTGACCCCTAAAACGTGTAAATCCGTCGAAAAGCGGAAGACGAAAATTTTTTTTTACGAATCCAATAATTTTTCTTGTAAAGATAGAAGAAAATAATAAATTTGTAAAAAGAAACATTCTACACCCCCATTCACCACGTTTATTTATTTATTTACTTATTTTAATGAGTGGATTATACATTGTATAAAGTGAAGCTTTATCTTAATGCAAGATCACAATTAATCAATTTATGACAACTTATTTGATTTCATCGGTCTAGTCTTTTTTTAATAGCAGTCGTTCCAGGTATTTGTATCTGATATAGCATATACAACGGTCTGTTAGGTATTCACAAACCTTGAATTGTCTCATACTCGAGAGTTATCTGATGTTACGTTAAGAGTTCATTTGTCTGTTAAAGGTGAAAGCAGGCAAAATATTTATTTATTAGTTTTAAATACAGTACTCCCTTAACATTCGCGGATTAAACACTCGTGAGTTTTAATTTTTTGCGAAATGAAAAATGCGGAACATTTCAACATTCGCGAACAGTGTCGCCAACTTTTGAAAAATATTGGGTTGGCTCAAAAATTTGGATGGGCTGAAAGATAATTTTATAAAATAGTACAACCAATTTGTTTTTATGGGTAGGATAGACAGCTGGTGAAAGATGAGACTTTTAGTCAATCTATCATGTTTTCTAATATAGTTGAAATTTTTTAAAATTATATTCTCATGTGTTTATTAGGATGAGCGAAGTGAATCCTCTACTAGGCCACTCAAATTACATTTTGTCGTACACTTTACAAAAAAACTATTCAATATTTTAACTTCAAATTAAACACAAAAATAAATTATGATCTGTAGATTTGCAGAATATAATTTTTTTTACAGTAAAACATTAATAAAATTATTTTTTTAATTAATTTATTTTACATGCATTTCCAATACGGACGCATTTTAGCAAATAAATAAAAAATGAAACGCGTATATTTTCAGAAAAAATATAAATCATGGAGTAAGTGATTATAGATAGAATCATGATTAATTTAATAAATAAAATATGTTTTCATTATTCAGCAAAATCGTTTGCACAGATGACACTTAAACATTTAAAAAAAATTGTATTGTAATTTTTTTTTTTTTTTTTTTTTTTTTTTTTTTTTTGTAAAGTGGCAACAAAAGAATTGTAAACAAATAAAATTAATTGTTAAATTTGTTATATAAATGATAAATTAAAAGAATTGAAGCGTGAAGTTGTTGCTTCGATTCAAGCTCTTTATAATTGTACTAAAGCAAAGTTGGCTGATTCAGAAACGACAAATTGACTTTAACCATTTCTTACTTTGTCATTTGGATCTAAAGTAATGTTAGATTCTTATTTGTGGACCGAAAAAGGTTTAGTGAACGGGACTTTGAGGCACGTAATAAAGAAAATCACTAGCCACCAGACCAGATATCGCGAATAATCATGGAAAAATTTGAATACCACAATAATTTAACTTATAAGAATTGGTGCGTACCATTCCCCCAATAATTAAATTCTGGAAAAATGGAAGCATAAATTGCTCAAGGAAAGAATTTCTTCTGAAGTTAGCTTTTGCTGTTACAATTCATAAATCCCAAGGTTTAACATTAGATGAAGCAGTTGTAGATATTGAGGATATATAGATACCAGTTGGCTTAAAAACGTACGTAACGTTGTCGAGATTGAAAATCCTTCAAAATTAAGCATTCACTAGAAATTTCCCTTACGAAAAATTCTACAATATCAAAAATTCTGATACGCTAACATGTATAAAAACGAAGAAATTAGAAAAAAAGTTTTACAGTTAAAAATTAATAGTATCAACGAGAGCAGATTTCAAATGTTTTTTCCAGAAAATAGGATTTTGACGAAGTAACTTTCTTCAAGCTCTCTTCAAATATATTATTCTAAAATAGCTATCAAAGATTATTTGATGTTAATTACAAAGATTGGAAACATGCATATTTCAAACAACTTTAAAAAACACCAGTGATTACTGGAAATTGTAAAAACATCTCTAAAAGAGCTTTTAGTTGAAAATTTAAAAATATTTTGCAAAAGTTTGCTTCGAAAATATTTTATCATGCCAGTCTTACATCATAAATAAACTAGTTGGATGTGCCAATCCCAAAACTTTCTTCTATCTCATACATACATTTTAATATTTCAAAAAAAATAGTTACTCATTTTAATGTTTTAATAATTTTAATTCAATACCATACGAACTTTGGTTTTCATCTTAAATTTCTGCTTCAATCAATTAATCGGAGTAAAAACGAATTTCTGTCTCTACACGAGCCGATGAACAATAGAATGATAAGCAGATTTTTTTTTTTAATTCAGGAAGGACCTATTTGCTTTACCAAAAACTAATTACATACAAAAATTTTAGTTCAGTTCTAGGACTAACATCATACACTTTTAGGTGGTGCAATATTGAAAATGGCATAAAATTGGCTATTGCAGCGCCCCCATCCGGCGGATGTTTTTCAAATTCAGGGAGGA
Organism: Maratus speculifer; assembly: GCA_964019185.1. Lineage (NCBI taxonomy): Eukaryota > Metazoa > Arthropoda > Arachnida > Araneae > Salticidae > Maratus > Maratus speculifer. Next base: position 26,909,427 of record OZ025300.1, read on the forward strand.
CCAACTAGCCATAGCCATACACTTATACAAAAAATTTGATTCAATTCGAGGCATAACTTCATATAATTTTGGTCGGTACAATAAATAAAATGTCACAAAAATCGCGATTGCAGCGCGCCCTTCCGGCGGATTTTTTTCAAAATCAGAGAGGACCAATTAGCCATAGTCATACACTTATACAAAAAATTTGGTTCAATTCGATACATAACTTCATATACTTTTGGCCAGTATAATATTGAAAATGGCACAAAAATCGCGATTGCAGCGTCCCCTTCCGGCGGATTTTTTCAAATTCAGGGAGGACCAATTAGCCATAGTCATACACGTACACAAAAAATTTGGTACAATTCGATGCATAGCTTCATATATTTTTGGCCGGTACAATATTGAAAATGGCACAAAAAATCGCGATTGCAGCGCCCCCTTCCAGCGGATTATTTTCCAATTCAGGGCGGACCAACTAGCCATAGTCATACACATACAGAAAAAATTTGGTTCAATTCGATGCATAACTTCATATACTTTTCGTCAGTACAATATTGAAAATGGCACAAAAATCGCTACTGCAGCGCCCTCTTCCGGCGAAATATTTCAAAACTGAAGGAGGACCTGCTCACCACAGCCAGAAACATTCACAAAAAATTTGGTTCATTTCTGTGCATAACTTCATACACTTTTTGATGGTAGAATGGCGACCTAACCACAGACACACGGACAGACAGACATTTTGTAAAAACAGGTTTTTTGGAATCTCTGACCCCTAAAACGTGTAAATCCGTCAAAAACCGGAAGTCGAAAAAAATTTCGATTACAATACTTTCCTCTATTAAAGATAGAAGAAAGTAAAAATTAAAACGCGCCAAAACATAAATTAACGTTTTTGTTTAATAAAGATACAAAAACATTTTTACTTTCAAATATCTGTTTTATAAAATAATGCTTCGCGAATCCAACCAAAGCATGGCTTTTGCTAGTTTAAAAAAAAAATGTTTACAAATAGAAATAACAAAAAGTGAAACATTTACATTTCAGTCATTTTGAATTCATGGGTGCCAATCGGAGAATTAAAAGCCTATTCATTGGCAAAATAAATTTTGTTCTAGGAAGAAAAATGAATTGAGCAATGAAAATTGGGCACGCTAAAATTCAAAATTATTGGGTGGGTTTCGGCCCCACGGGCCCATATAAGTTGGCGCCACTGTTCGCGAAGACAAAACTTGGTTATTCGCGAATTTTGTTTTGTAAAGAATATATTTACTTTCTTCTATCTTTACAAGAAGGAAGTATTGTATTCGTGAAAATTTTCGAAATCCTGTTTTTGTCGGAATTTTATGTTTTAAGGGTCAGAGGGGCCTGAAAAATATGTTTTTACAAAATGTCTACCTGCGAGTCTGTGAGTCTGTCTGTGTGTGACAAAAAAAATTGTGTGCGCTCTATCTCAAGAACTAATGAAAACAATTTTCTAAAACTTTAAATTTTGTTATAAACTAGATCTGATAGTTTTTTGTATATATCTCAACAGGTGGCACAGCTCTGCTACATTATTCACAATTTCCACAACAGCCATATCTCAATAACTACAGCATGGATTTTTATAAAACTTTATATTTAGTCAAATAAAGTAAATTACTTTGTAAAATCACCATAAAATGAAAAATAAAGTAGGACGCGTTTCGAGCTACAACAATAACAGCTCGTCATCAGCTAAAGCAACACGCGTCCGTAAGGGTACAGAGTCAGTGATAAAGTGAAAGAAAGGCGGTGGAGATTACAAAGAGGGCGAGAGGTGGCTCTAGTTGAAAGAGCACAGGTGGAAGACAAAAGTGCTGCCAAAATAATAAAAGAAAGAGAAAAATATGGAAAAATAATAATTATAATAATAAAATGAAAACAATAATGATAAATAACAAAAAAATAATAAATAAATAAATTAAATAAAGCAAGATAAAGTAATTAAAATACTTAAAATAGACAAGAGACGAGGGGGAAAAACTGCAAGAGTAACTTCCACACAGAAGAAAGGGAGGGGGGGGGGATGATGAGAGATCATTGACAAGATTATTAGAATTTTTACAAATAGAATAAGTGAGACATGAACATTTAAGTGAGAAGAACAGGCACGTATTGGTTTAGCTGATGACGATCTGTTATTGTTGTATCTCGAAACGCGTCCTACTTTATTTTTTCATTTTTTGGTGATTTTACGAAGTAATTTATTTTATTTTTTTACTATCCCTAGTGTTTACGGTGTTTTTTTTCACTATTTATATTTAGTTATTACTTGATATAACATGGGGCTGGTTACGTTTCGGTGCAAATCGCTCAACAAGTGACGCTGCCACGGTGCATTAATCCTGATTATCGCAAAAGCTCTGTCTTAAGAACTAATGCATGAAATTTTCTAAAACTTCGGATTCAGTTAGTCCCTGATATAGGTTAGTGTTGTTAAGCTTTTGGTGTAAATTATCCTACAGATGGCGCTGAGATGCTGCATTTTAAACAATTTGGCAATAGCTATATCTCAAGAATTAATGCATGGATTTTCATCCAACTTCTGATTCAGTTAGTGGCAGGAAAAATTGATCCTGATTAGTTTCTGGTGTACATAACCCAGCAAGTGGTCCTGTTATGCAGAATTTTTTAAAGATTTCCGCGATATCCTTACCTCAGAAACTAATGATCTGATTTTTATCAAACTTCAGATTCATTTAGAAGTTGACATGAGTTGTTATTGACAAGATTTTGGCGTAAATAATCTAACTGGTGACGTTGCCATGCTGCAATTTTCAGGAAATATTAACATGTTTGAGATAGAAGAAAGATTTGGAATTGAGACATCTAACTAGTTTCTAAAGGTTTGCACTTAGGAACTAATGGAAAATTGAAAATAACAATGTGACTGGTGAAGAAAAAAAACTTTATTGAAACTTTGTTTATTGCAGGAAAATAATTATGAATATTTAAATTATTACTTTCTTCTACCTTTACAAAAAGAAAACAGTAAATTCGTGATAATTTTCGAAATCCAATTTTCAACGGATTTACACGTTTTAGAGATCAGGGTGTCCAAAAAGTATGTTTTTACAAAATGTCTGTCACTCTTTGAGCCTGTATCTGACAAAAATTTTGTAGGTGTCCTACCTCAAGAACTAATGCACGGAATTTCACAAAACTTTAGATTCAATTAGACTTTTATATAAACTGAAGCTGATTAGTTTTTTGGTGCATATCACTAACAAATGGCGTTGCCATGCTTGTTTTTTCACGATTTCTTCAATAGCTATATCTCAAGAACTAACGAACGAATTTCCATTAAACTTCAGATTCCGTTAGTATTTTATATAATATAGGGCTGATTATCTTTTGGTGTAAATTGACTGACAGGTGGCGTTATTCGGCTATTATTCGTGATTATCGTAATGTGTAATGTATGATGATAACTAATGTATGGATTTTTATCAAATTTCAGATTTAGTTGTGGTTAATATAAGAAGGTATATTTAACTTTTGGAGTAAATCGTTCAACAGGTGACGTTTCTATCCAGATTTTTTCCACGATTTCTGCAATGATTATGCATCAATAATTATCGCATAGATTTTCAACAAAATTCAGATTCAATTACAATTTAGCATAAGTTGATGCTGATTAAATTTTTGCTCTTATGCTTCATTTTTCTGGAAGTATTAACATGTATGACATAGAAGAAAATTTAGGGATTGCATCATCCGACTAGTTTAGATTTTGAAATCGTGCAAACAGTTGTCTTATTTACAATGTGAAAAAGGATCTTGCATTTTTATTTATTTATTTATTATACATGCTACAAATATTCAAGTCAAATGAAAAGAAAAAATTATCTGTATAATAACAAAATGTAACTAATGTGTCGTAATGAGTTGTCTTAACTAAGTCGTACACTGTTAAAAATCTTGTCCTAGTTTGAACTAAATTTTGGTTCTGAATAGCTGTACTGTGAGGTGGTGAAATCTTGAACCAATATTTGGAGCTCCTATTGAAGCATAGTTCCAATAGTTGGAACGATGTTGAAATAGGAAGCTCCAATGTTGGTACGAGATTTCACCATCTTATGGTAGTAGCTACTGAAAACCAAATTTTGGTTCAAACTACAGAATTTTTTTTATTAGTGTTTGTATAAAAAAAAAGACGGTTATATATTTGTTTACTTTTATGTTTTAATAAAACACCAATTAATAAAAAATGTTTAAAACCAATTAATAAAAGAAAACTCTCAAAAATATCTAGAAGTAAATATTTATTTAAAAGATTCGTAACAGCATACACATGATTCATTTTAAATTATTTTAATAAAAAGCATTTTTGTAAAAGACTGATAAAAAAAATAATAAAAAAATAAAATTTCCAATCCAACTTTAACCGTCTTCTTGTTAAGCATACTGCAGAATCTTTCTGTGTAATGTTGGTTTTTTATTCCACAATTTTATGTAATGAAGTCAAATAAATCTTCTTTTTCATTCTAATAATAATCTCTCTTGCTCAAAACCTGTAATAAAAGAAACAAAAAACATTATTTTATTTTACCAAATCATATGTGCTATTGTTATATCGCATTTTATTTTATTAACAATAATATCATTTTAATTTTAATTAGCAAGAAGCGATATAGACTTCATCACATTTTTACGTTACAAAAATCTACACCAAACTGAAATCTTAGGAAATGTAAATAAGTGGAAAATCGAAAAAACGAATATCTTTTGGATTACCCTGTGAAAACTAATGTCGTAAAAAGGATTGAAACTGTAGCAAGTGATTGGAAAGCTTCTTGTAATAAACTATGTTTACTTTTTTATTTTATTTACTTTATTTATTTATTTTATTTACTTTATTTATTTATTTTATTTAATTATTTATTTATTTTGGAAGATAGCATGTATACTCGTGGAGAAATCAAGCTTTTTATTTAAAAAATACTGAATTTCACCAAGTTTATTACTTATAATTCCCAAACTTCTTAATATAAAAAAGTGGTCTTTTCAAGAAACATGACCTTGCAATCAAAATTAAAAAGTGATAACATTGAATGAAAAATGAGAAGGTTCTCATAATAATGTTTCACTGCGCATGCGCAAATGCACTTAAATTATAATGTGTGTAATATAGTAGTTAAACGTATAGAAGGAAAGAAAAAACAGCCTCAAAAACGTAGCTTGAAAATTCCGAAGTGATCGTCGATAGAATGAGTTCAAAATGTTTTTTTTTTTTTTTTTTTTTTTTTTTTTTTTTTTTTTTTTTAAGCAAAAAGGTGAGGTGCTGTATCCAGATATCGTATATTTTAAACACGGTTGCACGCACATACAATTGCACGTTTATAATTGGATAAAATCCCTTTTTTGCGTGTGTGTGCTTCCTTTTGAGAAGAACGGATTTCGAGCTTATTCTATATGGACAATAACTTTCGGAATTCTCAAGCGATGTTTTTGAGACTTTCACAGAAGTTACTCTATACATTTTTCTAATGCATTAAGCACAGTTCTTTTTTATTGCATTCGCACATGCGCAGTGAAACATTATTTAGTCAATGTGCTCATTTTCCATCCATTTTTATTATTTTTTAATTCTGATTGCAAACTGTTGCGTACAATGTCGTTTATCATGGTTAATAATAATAAAAAAAAGCATTATTTTAAATTTAGAACTCTGCAAATTGTAACAAAACACTTGGGGAAATTTGGGATTTTTTAAATTAAGACCTTTATTTCTATACGAATGTATGTGCTATCCTCATAAAAATGAACATATTTTATCGCAAAGAAGCCTCCTAATGAAAAAGGAGGAAAAAGTCATTTCTTTTTCATACAAACTTCATACAAAATTGTAATCCGTTATTCCAGACAAGAATGTCATAAAGAGAAACTATGTAACATTTATATAATAAAAAGAGGTGAAATTATTCGGCAATTTCTCATGCAATCGTCATTAATTCTAAAGGTCACTGATTCCAACCACAGCTCTCTTGCGAAATGAAAGGGAAAAGAAAGAAAATACAAAGAAAAAAAGAAAAACTACTAAAATCCACCTGGCATTTTGCTATATCGTATATATATATAATTGATGTTGATTTGTAGTATAATCTAATGGTTCTATATATATATATATATATATATATAATACCATTAAAAGTAGGCAAGATTCACCAATGGATTTTATCAATAAAACAATAAACCAAAAACGAAGAATTTGAATTGAATTGAATTATAAAAAAAGAAAAAAAAATAGTGAAACGAGTATATCTGAATAAATGAATAAATAAAATGAATTCAAATGTAATTTGTAGTCCTCAGAGCAGAATCATCAGGCCCCAAATGCTCTGGAACTACAAATGAAGTGTGCGGTTTCATCCACGTATTAGCCATGAGATAGCAAAATAATACGTATTTGGGGCTACCAGCACACAGAAACCAAATTATTAAACAAGGAACAGAGAAATAAATAGGTGAAATAATGAAAAAAATATTATATATTAAAACAACAGCGTGCAGCAATTAGTGTCAGTAACATGAGCAAAAAGTAACCCTATTTTTGCACGTGGAAATAATAAACTTTACATTCATATATAATTTGGATAAAAAGTAAGAAAACAAAATATTGAGAACAAAAAAAACTTATCTGGTTATATCCATTAATGTAGAGGACTGCGCAATAAAAATATTAATAAATTATAAATGCAGGAGCAATAGTTAATTATACGAACTGAAAATAGTAACATTGTAGGAAAACCAGTTCGTTATACAAGCACGCAATGGATCTTCGCAAGATCAGTATGGTTGTTCTTTTTAAATTAAGAATGCCAAGCGCGCCAAATGGCGAGATAAATGATTTGAAAAAAGTAAAAACTTGCTATGTTTAAAGTGATACAATATGTTGAAAACAATAAAGAAACTTAATAATATTATTATCAGTATGTACATTGTTATTTTACAAAAAGTAGTTGAAAGTAAGTAAAAATAATAGTTAAATCCACATGTAGATTAAGTAGTATCCATAACAAACAAAAAAGATAAAGCTGAATGGAAATATAATTGAACCGGAGTAAAATAATTAATGATAGATATTAACATAAAATTAAATTAATTAAATAATGAAAATTAGAATTAAGTGATAATATTCATATTAACTTTTAACTGAAATGGCATTTTGTTACTTGGTATTTCAGTTAAAAGTTAATATGAATGTTATCACTTAATTCTAATTTTCATTATTTAATTAATTTAATTTTATGTTAATATCGATCATTAATTATTTTACTCCGGTTCAATTATATTTCCATTCAGCTTTATCTTTTTTGTTTGTTATGGATACTACTTAATCTACATGTGGATTTAACTATTATTTTTACTTACTTTCAACTACTTTTTGTAAAATAACAATGTACATACTGCTAATATTATTAAGTTTCTTTATTGTTTTCAACATATTGTATCACTTTAAATCATAGCAAGTTTTTACTTTTTTCAAATCATTTATCTCGCCATTTGGCGCGCTTGGCATTCTTAATTTAAAAAGAACAACCCCACTGATCTTGTGAAGATCCATTGCATGCTTTTATAACGAACTGGTTTTCCTATGTTACTATTTTCATCTCGTATAATTAACTATTGCTCCTGCATTTATAATTTATTAATATTTTTATTGCGCAGTCCTCTACATTAATGGATATAACCAGATAAGTTTTTTTTGTTCTCAATATTTTGTTTTCTTACTTTTTATCCAAATTATATATGAATGTAAAGTTTATTTAAAAATAGGGTTAATTTTTGCTCATGTTACTGACACTAATTGCTGCACGCTGTTGTTTTAATATATATATTTTTTCATTTTTTCAACTATTTATTTCTCTGTTCCTTGTTTAATAATTTGGTTTTTGTGTGCTGGTAGCCCCAAATACGTATTATTTTGCTATCTCATGGCTAATACGTGGATGAAACCGCACACTTCATTTGTAGTTCCAGAGCATTTGGGGCCTGATGATTCTGCTCTGAGGACTACAAATTACATTTGAATTCATTTTATTTATTCATTTATTCAGATATACTCGTTTCACTAATTTTTTTTCTTTTTTTTATAATTCAATTCAATTCAAATTCTTCGTTTTTGGTTTATTGTTTTATTGATAAAATCCATTGGTGAATCTTGTCTACTTTTAATGTTATATTATATTAGCATTCAAATTATTTTGCTACTCTGCGCGTGTAATTATGAATGTATACAAATGAATGTATATTTAATTGTATGAATGCATATTTAATTGATATCTTTTCATTTTGAATAGTCATAATGAATTTTTTCCTATTGTGGTATCTTATATATAATTTATATATAACATCCGTTGCTAATCAGCAATTATATATATATATATATATATATATATATATATATATATATATATATATATATATATATATATATATATATATATATATATATAAACTAAATAAAATGTCCGTCATTATAATGATCGTCTTATCGACATTTAAGTTGATTTAAATTTTAGTAATATAGGTCGTTCTACAAGATTTTTTAATTATTATTTTTTTTAGTTTTTAGTAATAAGTGTTGTGCCATCACACGTATATCAGTATTATTCAAAACTGAAAAAAAAGTTTCAAAAGGTACTGTTCCTCTTAAGTGATTAAAATTAAAATCTTAATGACTGGAGCTAGATGCTGAAGTCTCTAATAAAGGAAAAAAAGCACATCTTCTTTAGACAACCTCCTTACAAATTACTAATGCATTACCAAACACGAGAAACTTATAGCACTGAAAATATGTAACGGTTAAAGAAAAGAAATTCCACCACGATATTATAAACAGCACAAAAATTTCCTTCGGCAATTTCTCATGCAATCTTCCATTGATCCTAGTGATTTTAAAACTGATTCCACCTATAGTTCTCTTGAGAAACGAAAGGAAAAAGGAAGAAAATAGAAAGAAAAAAAGAAAAACTACTAAAAGTATCCACCTGACACTTCGCTACGTCTTATAAAAAAATAACCGAATAAAATATCTGTCATTATAATTGGTCGTCCTATCGACATTATAGTTATTTTAAATTTTAGTAAAGTAGGTTGTTCTTTAAAAATTTTTATTATTTTTTTTATTTAATTTTTAATATTAAGTGTCGTGCCATTACATATATTACAGTATTATTCAAATTTGATAACAAAAAAAAAAAAAAAAAAAAAAAAAAAAGAGTTTTAAAGGTATTATTTGTTTCCCTTAAGTAATTAAAATTATAATCTTAATGACTGCATCTAGATTCTGAAGTTAGTAATAGAGGAAAAAATGCATGTCTTCTTTATACAGCCTTCATACAAAATTTTAATGCATTACCAAACACATGAATCTTATGGCATTGAAAATATGTAACGGTTAAAGAGAAGAAATTCCACAGCGAGTGGAAAAATTTCCTTCTGCAATTTCTCATGCAATCTTCATTGATCCTAGAGATTTTAAAACTGATTCCACCTATAGTTCCCTTGAGAAACGAAAGAAAAAAGAATGAAAATAGAAAGAAGAAAAAAACAACTAAAACTATCCATCTGACACTTCACTACATCGTATAAAAAATAACTAAATAAAATATATGTCGTTAAGATTGATCGTGCTATTGACACTATAGTTATTTGAAATTTTAGTGAAATAGACTGTTCTAGAAGATTCTTCTTCTTATTATTATTTTATTAAATCTTTAGTATTAAGTGTTGTGCCTCCTTATATATTACAGTATTATTCAAAATTTAAAAAAAAAGTTTCAAAAAATACTGTGTCTCCTTAAGTAATTAAAATTATAATCTTAATGTTGAAGTCTGTAATAAAGGGTAAAAACGCATGTCTTCTTTATACAACCTTCATGCAAAAATTATAATGCATTGCCATACACAAGAATCTTATGGCAGAGAAAATATGTAACGGTTAAAGAAAAGAAATTCTATCGCGAGATTATGAACAGTGAAAAACTTTCCTTCGGCAATTTCTCATGCAATCTTCATTGATCCTAAAGATTTTAAAACTGATTCCAGCTAGAGTTCTCTTGAGAAACGAAAGGAAAAAGAAAGAAAATAGAAGGAAAAAAAAGAAAAACTACTAAAAGTATCCACCTGACACTTCGCTACATCGTATAAAAAATAAAAAAAAGACTAAATAAAATATCTGTCCTTATACAGGGTGGCGAGTGGTTAGATAAAAACACAGTCAATATAGATGATAAAATACCAGTATTTTGTTAAAGATAAATTCAGTTTATACAATCTCTTTATATTGTTTGGAGTATTTTCTGTAAGAAAATACTGGTAGTTTTCTCTTTTCTTGACTGTGTTTTTCCCGGTTTTCCCTGACCACTCGCCAACCTGTTATAATTGATCGTCCTATCAACATTATAGTTGTGACGGACAATTTGACCTAAAATCATAGTTGGTACACTCTAAAAAAAAATGTGTAAATTTACACACAAAAATGTGTAAATCGATGATACAAAAACGACATGTCTATGTGTGTAAATTTGTGTGTAAATTGCGCCAAATGTGTAAATTTCAGAATACACATTTTAATGTGTAATTTGATGATAAGTCCAAATGTGTAAAAGTTATCTGATAACTCTTGAAATACACACTTTAATGTGTGAATTGCACTGAAATACACATATTTCTGAGCACTATTTTTACACATACATATGTGTAATACTCTTTTTTTACATATATTTTTGTGCAATAGGAAAATACCTACAATGTTGTGTAATATGCAAAATACACATGTTTTTGTGTTATGTACAGAATGCACAGATTTTTGTGTAATATTCTGTTTTTACACATATGTCTATGTAACATGGAAAATACATTTTTGTGTAATATTTAAAATACATAGGTTTTTGTGTACAAAGATTTACCTTATTCTTTGATGTGTAAACTGCGAAAAAGTTTTTAAAATAGCAAAACAAAATTACATGAAGAACAAATTCGTATGCTTGACTTGTTTCTAAGTACGCGATCGTAATTATGTAAATACGTAATAACTATAGTTGTCATTCAATCCGTCCGTCTGTCTATCTGTCCGTTCGCATATAACAACGCAAAAACTACTTAATCCGAATTGTTTGAAATTTAAAATACATAACTCTTGCATAATTTTATCAAGTCATTTCAATTTTTATGAAAATGAGATGCATAATTCAATTATAGAGACAGTCAAAAGCGTTCCCTTGCATAACGGCCCATGTATAAAAATAGTTTCAAGTGCCTTTTAATAATGTTACACGTTTTCGAACATAATAAAATTGACTTGCATCTATGAAGTATATACTACAATATAAATTCTGCATAATCTGTAGTACAGAGAATAGTTTTTATTAATTTACAGGGCCATACTAAAATATTACATTACATTATGGTAAAGAAGGAAACATTGTTTGGGATGCGTTTTAATTTTATAAAAATTTATCTGAAAAAAAGTTATAATTGCTTCTGTGTCTGTAATTGGATTTGGTGTAAACATTTGAATTTTTCGGACTAGGTTAAAAAAACTATTTCTTCTGACATCAAATGACATTTTTTTAGAGTTTTTATTTATTTTTCTTGTAGTTTTTGAATGCAATACGCTTACAAAAAGTCTTCAATTTAAAAAACAAACGAAAAACCATGAATTGAAATCTATGAAAAGCTGTCTTTTGTCATCGGTATAAAATGAAATAAGAAATGTATAGCATGTAAAATAATAAAAACTCGAAGTTTTATAGCAAAATATATTATAAACACGCTGAAATAGATAGTATTTAAACCGAATAATTATTTTAAATGCTATATAATGTTAAAACTGCAAATATTTACTCTTATGTTACAATATGTGATTTTAAACATGAAGAAATGATTTAAAACACAAAAATAATAAATTATTTTTTCCAAATTTGTAATAAGCAGAAAATAACACACTTCTCATCCATATTATAATTTTCAAGTGTTAAATTGTAAAATAAATGAACTTACCTTTGAAAAAAAATCTGTTCTGGGCTATCAAAATTCAAAATTCATTTTAGCAATAATGATCTAAAACTGCTCATGTGATCAAACTCAGTATCGTACTCATGTTGAGAATTTTAAGAACATATGTGGCAAAAATGCTATGATGGATGATAGCAGTAATAAATAAGACCCCCGATTAAGGGTGTATTTCAATACAAATTACCTTTTTTCTGATTTATTTTTAAATTCGTTTTTTCTCTCAAGCGCATCAAACTGGCAAATTCTCTTATTTAGAAAGTATATTAGGTCCCGTGCTTTTCAATTTTTTGATAAATGCAGAAAATATTGCAAAAAAATGCTGTTAAAGTCAACGTTTTAAACCGAATTTTCCGAAGCGGGAGATCTGGGAACGAAAAAAAGAGTCATACTGGGGAAATAATAGTTTATAAATCTAATTCTAATGAATTTAACAAAAAATAAAATCACACGACATCTTATAGATCTCTTTAAAAGTCACATCAGCAAGTTTCGTGTTTTTACTTCTAAAAGTGAGTCTGAAATTGTATCAGAAAATTTCGAACTGTTGAAGGTGAAAAAAATGTTTTCGAATGCACCCTTAATGCTCGCTGGTCATTTTGACTTTAGTGTACATCGCAGTTATGTAACACGGAGATACAAAGGTGTAATTCACTTTACATTATGATCTGACTGAAGCAAAATTCAAACTTTAATAAATTTAGTTATTAAAATCATTCATTGCGAAAATTACATTTTTATTTATAAAATTGTACATTTAAAAATAATAACTCTTGCTATCTATGATTATCATTTTTGAAAACAAAGCTCATTTTTCAGGTCTTATATGAAAGTTTTTGCACAATTTTCCAAGAATCTATGTTGCCAGGGCCAATATCACTCTGATATCGTCATAAAATAATACAAGCGGATTTATAAGAATTTACTATAGTGGCTTTAAATGAAATGTGATAATTTTTTTTCCATATAATTGTCTGTTAGAAATCCATATAACCGTACTTATTTTTACCAGACACAGCTAAAAACAAAGTAGGAATACACAGTTAATAACTTTTTTTTATGTGAATGAAGTATAAAATTGCAGACCATACATAAAATAAAATCACACTTTGGTATATTATCATTAATATTTTATTTACAAGTATGGAGGATAGTTATAAATAACAAAACTTATTTTAACACTCCGCCTACCAGACAGTTCCCCCGTCGGATCGGCCAACAAAAATTAGTTTAAAATTCCGTAAAAATAGGGTGTAAAAAAATCATGATTTAAAAAGCAATAATAATAAAGATCGAATTTTTGTATTTAAATCATATTTCTTTTTATTTGAATCGGATTTTTTTTTTCTCTCCAGCATTGAAATATTGAATAGATGAAGGTTTAGCCTAGGTTTCTAAGATTAATAGATTCTAGGTTTCTAAAAAATTAGACTTTTATTTACTAACATAATCTATGTTTTTGCACTTTAATCAATAAAATTTAATTATTATTTAGTAACTACAAAAATTATAAAAACTGTAAATTAGTAATTTCATTAATTAATATAATACTATAAAGTTATATACATTAATATTTTGCAATAATTATGTAAAACTATATTAAAAAATAATGATTTTACATTTATTAAAATTATCAGTTGCTGCATTTAATTTTAAATTGATTACAATCTTTAATTAGGTATATAATGCATATTGTAATGCTTAAATTAATAAACGATAATTCAGTATTTAATATTTATTCTAAAAAGAAAAAGGGCAGAATGCTTGTTCTAAAAAAAAGGCACTATTACATAAGAAAATATATTACTAATGTGCTTAGTAGCAATAAAAATAAGTACATCATTTTTTAGTATGATAAATATAAAAATCATTAATTTTCAA